>JAWQUT010000726.1:7418-17560 GCA_033807755.1 Ellobium chinense
AACTTGAAACAATCGCTGGCCAGCTAGATATGATGATATTGATTTTTTGTGACAAGATAGGGAATTTTATACTACTCTCGGATGTAACCCACGACCTGTCGATGGTATGGGGTAGACAATAAAGAGATTATGTTTTGCAACTTTGCTGCCTGCAGAGATGTTGTGATTTGCACCGATGTAGCCTAGAGGTTGTAGATGGTGTGGGGCATACAGTAAAGAGGTGATGTTTTCACTGTGGTACTGGCATCAGCGAGGTTACTCGCTGCGGAAATTTTGTACTTCGCTCCGATGTAACCAGTACATGTAGATGGAATGGGGTATACAATAAAGAGGTTATGTTTTCACTGTGGTATTGGCTTCAACGACGTTTTTCGCCTCGAGATAGCGTATGATCTCTGTGGACAGTTTTCCTAGTATGTGCAAGGATTAGATCCCTTTCTTTCTCTCCTCCCCTCACCCCCCCCCCNCTCTCTCTCTCTTTCTCTTTTCACTGCTGTGAGAGACTTATTTAGTCTCTCTTGCCTTCTCTTAGGTACTGTGCTGCTGTGAGGGTCTTATTTCGAGGGTAGGGAAGCAAACTATCGTATCTAAACATGGCCGTATCTCGAGATACGATAGTTTGCTTTCCTACCCTCGATTCACTCTCTCTCTCTCTCTCTCTCTCTCGCCCCCCTCCCCTTTCTCTCTCTCTCTCGCATGTAAACTGCTGTGAGAGCCAAATTTATAATTATTATAGCACGTGAACACGTAGGAAACAAGCAACGTGTGAAAGTTTAGACGGAGACCTGGTTTTAAGCTGCTTTAGTTCTTGTTTGTACCACAAGCTAATGAGGGATCGACCCAGAATTATGCCAAACTGGACTCCAAAACTGTGGATTTCTTAAAGCCCAGTTGTTTTATTGATCCTATAAGTTGATTTTACGTAACTGCGGATTACATATACGACATGCAGCACGTGGAGTTTTGCAGGCCAAGACGTATGAAAAGCTCTGGTAGTTTTAGGCACCACAAATTCCGCTTCGTTACACATCTGACCTAATTTCAACTGTGTTTCTTTTGTCAACAAATCCAGCTGATTCCAGTTAACTGCAGTCTGGATGAAATCACTCTCGCCTAACTGCAATATCATTCAGAAATAGAATAGGGTAGCGCAAAAATGAAGACTCCTGGTTTTTTTTTTTAAAATCTCGTCCCTTTTCCTAAAGGAGTCCTCCTTTGTGCTTTCGTCACGTAAACCGACCGGCATTTGAAACGCTCCATTGTATTAAAAATGGAGCAAGTGATTTTCAAATCCACCATTGGACATTCCTCAAATTGTGGCAGGTTTAAAATTAAATGAATGCGACCTTAAAAGTCAGAATTAAAATTATCATTTAACCTGTCCTTTGGGCAGTTATAGATCTATATCTAAATAAGTTAATCAAAATTGTATCCAGTAACTGTATTCATTCCCATTATTATTGACATTTTTTTTCCAGTGGCGTTTTTTACATTTTTTTTTTCCATTCTTCAATAATAAACAGTACCATTTATCAAGCCGTTCCCTCGACTGCCGTCTTTATTCTGCTCTCCAATGGAGTTGCGATTAACCGAAGTTAAGAATAAGTAGATTCCATTTTGAGGCAAATTGAGGTGCCTTTTACCTATGGGCTCTCTGGTCAGTCCATCAGTGTGTGCTAGTGGCGACAAGTTCCTATCATTGCTTTACCTATTGAGCCAGCGAATTAGTTTCTTTACTACAACTACACGGATTTTTGTTAGTGACTTCGTGGGATTGACAACGTGTGTAGAAGAGCATGAGGAACAGTATGTCATAATCATGACCTGAGGTACGTATGTTGTCTTGAAGTCTTGAAGAATGGCTCAGAGGTAAATTGAGAACCTAACGCATCAACGATGGGATCTCCTTCTCAGCGTGTTGAACATTACTCTGGGTACATTCAGCGTATTTCTTACGAAATAAGTATCAAAGTGCTGCCATAGAGCTGAAGTCCGTAACAATCAGAATAACTGAAGATTTCTGGAACCTAAAGCGAAGGAAGTGAAACCTCACCGTTCATAATTAAACGGCACTATTTTTCGGCACTCATCTAAAATTTTCGTCTATCCGGCTTCCTTTCGCCTTTTGAAGTCTGAGCAGCGACTGGGGCCACGCAAATTGCGGTAGTTGTATTCCCGAGTCAGTTTGTGATAATTGTTTTTCTTTAGTTTCGTCGAAGACAAGGTAGAAAAGCCTTAGATTGCCGAAAACAAATGCGACCATTATTTGTTTGGTTGTGCTAAATGCATTTTTAATATTATTTTCTTGTGCTGGGAAAATGAATTGAGCAGATGAAGATGAACAAAGTTTTATTTTGGAAAAGCTCGGCTTGCCGTAAACTTGCATTTAGGTATGTCCAGTTATTGATGAAGCAAAGAAAATACCGCATCTACTTTTGTCAGACAAGAAAACGGGGCGTCACCTTTCACTCACTATCCTTGAGGTCGTGCGAACTGTAAAACAGCACACGCAGATGGACGTTTGCAATAAACTGTTGTCATAACAATAAATATTCATAGAGATCATTTTGACATTTGAAACTCATAAAAAGAACATGTTCAGGACAAAAAGAAGACGCATACTAAGTTTCATGTCATTATGAAAAGCGATAAGGACGCGAGGCCGCAAACACATTTTTTTTTTTTATATATGCTGCGCTCATTTCTTAGTCCATCAGATCTGCGTCGATCGTTAACCGCTTGCTCTACAGAGAGCACCTTGGAGTTGCGCAACTGCAGCGCTGCAGTTCTTTCGCTTTTGCTCTGGTCCTTCCCTAACACGCAAAACCGTGACATTCTACATTTCCCTTTTTGTTTTTGCGGAGGTTTCATGTACCGGCATTTCTCCCAATCAAATTACAACCTGCATGACTTGCGGGTAATCTACAAGTCTTATCGCCCCTTTTCCATGGCCCCGAAATTGTCTTGGCTAATTGCGGAGCGATCTCATTTCAGGTCCCGCGTCCACTCGGGGGAGATTCAAATCACGCTCTTAATTTTCCAGTGATAGATGTTAGCGGGGCATCCAGCATGATGATTGGATGAGATGAAAAAAAAAATGCCAAGATAGGGAGGGAACCGCAAGGGACAGGGTTATCTTCCATCACAGCGAGGAATCAATGAGATCGTAAAAGGGAGGAAAAGCTTGTCCCTCTAGACCTTTGGCTGACGTAGAAATGGCCGAACGGATGCTTATTGGGGGAATAGACGCATAGCTAGATAGAAGCACGGACATTTGGCCAACAAACATATTTATTGCTGAACGGTACATGGTCGAAATGGATCCTACTTGGTATCACACCGATGGCCGAAAGGAGAACTTGCCATACGGACGGACACTTGACTGATAGTCTGTAATGCTGAACGAATAACTGGCCGAATGGATACTTCTTGGCGTCAGATCGATAGCCGAAGGGAAAGTTTGCCGAACGGACACTTGACCAACGAGCTATATTGCCGCACGGATAACTGACGGAATGGACACTACGTAACGTCAGATCAGTCGCCGAAAGGACAGTTCTCGAACGGACATTTGGCCGATAGTCTGTATTGCTGAATGGATAACTGGCCCAATGGGCACTACTTGGTACCAGTGCTGAAGGGACAGTCTGCTAAATGGACACTTGACCGCCAGTCTATATTGCTGACCGGTTAACTTACTGACCGAATGGATACTACTTGGTGTGAGGCCGAAGGGACAATTTGTCGAACGGACACTAAGTTGGCTGGTAGTCTTTATTGCCGAATGAATAGCTGGCCAGATGTATACTTCTTGGCCTAAGACCAATGGCCGAAAGGGCAGTTTGCCGAACGGACAGTTCACCGATAGTCTGTATTGCCGAACGGATGAGTGGCCAAAAGGACATTACTTGGTATCAACTCGATGGCCGAAGGGACAATTTTCCGAACGGACACTTGACCGACAGCCTATTTTGCCGAATGGATAACTGGCCGAATAAACATTACTTGGCACCAGCGCTAAAGAAACAATCTGCCAAATGGACACTTTCCGACATCCTACATTGTCGAACGGATAACTGGCCGAATAGACACCATGTGGCTTCAGACCGACGGCTTAAGGGACAATTTGCTGAATGGATGTTTGACCGACAGCCAATTTCATCAAATGGATAACTGGCCGTACGGACACTGCCGATTGGACGATTGAACGACTGGCCGCGACCTTTTACTATCTGTACCTTTTAGTGTTTACTTTTTCTTCCTATCTGCTTTATCTGCCCTTTGGCTGTCTGGGTTATTCTGTCCCACTCAGTTAGCTCCAGTGTTTGGTTGCTACTGTTTGATTGGCAAGTCATTGTGTACTGAAATTATACTCTGGCCTCAAATGAGGTAACATCAATGAATGCTGTCGCAAAGTCTGTTGAACCGTTTAGTGGTATATTTCGTTTAATTGTAACATTTTTATAGACAACGTGAACAGAGTGCTGTATTTTCAAGGTTATAATATAATAAAGTCGCGAGATAATAACGCATTTTCTTTCAATCGCATCTTTGTCCCATGCCTTCGAGATGCCCTTTTAAAGACAACATGAACAAACTACTGTTTTCTTTGGCATAAAAGTCGAGAGATAATCGCAGTTTCGTTAAATCTGAACTTAGTTCGTTTTTCGAAGCACATATTTATGGCAACATGAACAGAATACTGCGTTGTTGTTTTTTTTATAAAAGTCTCGAGATAAACGCAGCCTTATTTTAATCGCAACTCTGTCCATGGTTTTGAAAGGTTGCAGTTAAATGAAAGGTTGCAGTTAAATGGAATCCACTGTGCTATGTGAACCTGTAGCTGTTGTAAGACAAAGGATGTGTAAAGGAGCTTAAGACACCTCAGAGCCGGCTAATCGCTGTTCGTCGCTTCCAAGTCACTCACAGCTTCATCGATTGCCGCGCCTCGCCTTTCCAGATCCTCTTCGCCTTCATGACGCCAACAGGGCAGATAATGCCGACTTCGGGAAATGTTCTGAGATTTCGATATTAAGTACTCCGTTAATAAGTTTACTTCGTTAGTATGAACTTTACATGTATGAATTATTATTACATCATTTCTTTGTACAGATGGGCCTCTCGATATAAAGTACACCTCGCTAATAGGTGTGTGCTTTATCCATTCACCAAGATCATACCTACTATCGAGGTTCCGCTGTGGTTTGCTAAGTCCTTTCTTTTCGCTCTGCGTGGATGAGTCAAATACTCCTTTTCTGTACGGCCACTTACAAGCATTTCCGTAGTGATCAAGTTTTTGTTGTTGTTATTGTTGATCGTTTCAAGCATCCATTGAGCTTACAGGTAATGTTGTTTACACTTAAGTCATCACTGACATATAGTGCTAGTCAAAATAGAATGGATGGGGGTCTCACAAACAAAACCAAAAAAAAATTGCCTTTGCAACATCAAGCACATACATCCACACTCCTCAGTGACTTGGTTCTGGAATTTCAACTTCACCTTACCAAGATCAGGGAAGGACGCAGTTGAATCTGAGATCCGGTTCAAAAAAAATCGAGAGCTCGTTTTTGCTCACGGTACTCCTCTGACCTGAAGCTGAACCCGGAACTGCGGCAGATTTCGAAGATAGGATCCAGGTACTCTCCCCTAGTGCTCTGATTTAGGATCAGGAGCGGGGTTACGATAGAAGGGGTAAAAAGCGAACATGGGGGCGGTCAGTAGACATTATCATTGTTTAGGAACTTTGCTCGTGTGACACACTGTGTGTGCTTTTTCTTTTGTAATCGTGCTTCTAACCCTAAACCAAGCTGTAGGGTGGAGTGTTCTGGAATATATTGCCTATGAAGAAAAGCAAACAATTAGATGAATTAGGTGGTGCCAGTATCAGGCAGCCTAAGTATGCTTTAACTTAGAGTGGGACATTTATTTATCTCAAATTATATTACAGTGTTATATAATAATAAGTATAAATCTCATTCATAACACAGACAATCTTAGAACAGTGTACTCATACATGTACACATAGATATTATATTACACAAGATTACAAATGAAATCCATCACAACGTCATTGTGAGCCGCAGCAGTGCAGCGCCTTGTAGGTTTATACAGGATGTGCTTATGGCCTTCCTTTTTCGTTGTAGATCGGACTAAGCTGATTCAATTCCACCACATTCTGCACATCACAACACAACTTTGACGTCATTGTGTAATGAGATAGAAGTCCGTCTAAATCACGATTTGCTAGGTCCGTGCTGTGACTGGATTCGGCGAATTAGCGCCCTGACAGTAACAATTCCTTTTGAATAATGATTAAATCGATGTTTACGATCGTACGATCTCTGTTTCGCGGGGATGTGATCGATTACCAAGAGTGTTAGCACTGCAAAGTAGGCTACTCTCGTGATGTAATCTGTGTTTACAGTCCATTTGATGAATTCGATTACAATCACCATTGGAACTGCATTACCCTTGGTTAACCCGTTACATTATTGATGGTACACCGACATCGATCGTGCCCGCCCATGCGCGTGGTCGCTCTCTAGTGAGAGGAAACACGTTTTTCGCTGACTGGCCAGATTTACTCGGGAGGTTTTGGATGTCAGCGGAAGTGACTGAATGGCTTGTCTATTGATGAATCTATTCATGGCAACAGACTTTGCTGCAACACTAGTGAAGGTGATAATGTTATTAGCCGGCCACAAGGTTGGTAAAGCGCCGAAATTTTCTGAAGACCGAGAATCAGATTTGAAAAACAAAAAGGGGGGAGAGAGAGCAAGGGAGGATATTTTAAGCAGAAAATGCATTGTAGAAAAATTGACAAAGCAGTTCCTCATTGAATAGAGGCCCGTAGATTGATTGTGGTGTCCGAAAATTTTGCCGTTGACTGATGCAATCCCTGATACCAGAACGAGTGGATTTTGTTGTTGTTGTTGTTGTTGTTGTTGTTGTTGTTGTTGTTGTTGTGGCATATTTATGCAGCGTGGCCAAATGGTAATGGCGTTGAACTCAGGATCGAAACGTCATGGGTTTGAGTCTCGCCATGGCCATGCTGGAAGAGCCTTGGGGAAGCATTTCATTCATTATTTCCTCAGTCCACCAATGGGCAACATTGGCTCTTGGATGTGGACGAACTCGATCTCGCCGTAAGCGAGTGAGCTTTTGTTAGTGATTTAGTAAGGAATGGGGGATAAGGAACGGATCTGAGTTCCGGCGAAATCAAGCACAGAGTTGGATGTGATAGAAAAGGTGTTGTAAAAGACCAGTAAACAGTGGCTGCAAGTGGAAGCGGCACTGTATGCAAACTCTTTGGAATTGAAAATGTCTTGCGCGATTTGGTCTGTCGGAGTAATGATAATAATGATAATGTGAAATCGAGTGAGCGGGCATTAGCCTGAAAAGGAGACTTATAAATGTTCTCCTCCTCCTCCTCTTCCTCCTCAACATCACCATCATTGTTCTAATAGAACTTAATTTTAATTTTATTGTGGCCCTTCTCATTTGTGATCCTCAATGACATCCTCACTGAATCCGCGTTGTCAGCTGTGGGCGGACCTTTGATTCGCTGTAAACAAGTTGATGTTGTAATTTAGTTTGGTCTTTTGCCCGCGTATGAAAATGATCCTGAAACTTGAAATGTCTGAAATAAGAGATACGGTGTTTGTAAACTGAGACGACATCAAACTCTTTTTCACGAGAGCATCGATCAGGCAGGATGGGCACTGATCTTCTCGGGTTGTTTATGTGTTTGTTTGTTTGTTTGTTTGCTTCTTTGTTTGGGCTGGGGAGGGTAGAGTATTCTCGATACTTATTGGTTCATGAACAATCTGATAACACGTCTCCACGCCAAAGATGTGACGTTCCTTCCTTCCATAGTATCAGTGTCATTTTATGCATTGGCTTTAATTTCATTCATTGGATTGGGAGATTTTGGAGGGGGGGCAGAAGGGGCGTGGGCGGATGTAAGGGTTACGACCCTGGAATCAGCCTCCCTCGGGTAACAGCTGACACATTATCTCAGTGACTTCACGACAGGTCCCTGTTTGTATTCAAATTTCGAGGCAAAGGTGAAACATTAACTCGTTTATGGAAATAGTACCAATGTCACGGTTTTACCGTGAAAAATTCTGGCGATAATCTGGTTTTGCGCTCACCCAAAGGTACTCTCGATCTGACGCCATGGTCATGAGAGTAATTTTCAGACTTTGTGGACTTTATACCGTGGGATACTGCGAGTTGACCTAGAAAAAAACAGCAAAGGCCACCAGGGATCCAAGTCTTTGTTCATACAACATAATTTAGTACATTTAGCTGTCTCTGTGGTGGGAAAAGATCCAAAACTTGTAATTTGTAATTGATTACAGTATTGTGAACTTGGTTCTCAAGTTGGGACATATGGGTGNAAAAAAAAAATAAATAAAAAATTAATTAATATAAAGTCCAATAAAGTTAAGAGGTAAAGAGAAACTAAATTTTAAGCATGTTGAAGGACAGATATAATCTATAATTACTACATGCTTAATTTATGTGGGCGCTACACTTTTTAATCAGGTGGAGGAGGGGGAACTGGGAGAGTATGAGTGGTGTGGGGATGGGGTAAGAAGGGCAGGGGAGAAGATATCAAAAAGTGGCCGTTTCGGGGCCATTGTGTCAGACTGCACACCGGGCGTGCTGTTGGAAGATAACAGGCTTTGGTTCTTCAGTTGTGACCTAATCATTGATTTGCACAGTTGGGAAACAATATCTATCTGTTATTGTAATGTATCATTCAATCGACATAAAATTTGAATTTCTGACGTTATTAAACTTTGAAATTACTGGGGAGAAAGGAGGAGGGAGAGAACCCATTTTTTAAAAGTTATTTTTTTAATCTGCTTCTTGGATCTGCACTATTTAATCATGTAGAGTTTCCTGAATAAGGTCTTCTGAAAAAATTTTTCTACGTGCTAAGGGACAGTAAATAAGTGAGAACTTGCGCATAAACGTGGGATTTATTATCATCGTAAGAATTACATTAACTTTGCATGTTGGACGCTAATAAGGGTGCATTCAGCACCAGTGCACTTATGTAATTCTTACGATGGTAAGAGATCCTATTGTTCGTGCTCAAGCTCTCGAATGCCAGATGAAGCGAACTGAATACCCACAGCTCTTTACCTGACTTTATTTATGAAAGGAAATTATTTTGGCGTCGTTTGGAAGTCTTAGAATACTGCCAAATAAACAATCAGTGAACATAAACCGTAAAATTTCAATACCCCTTTAGTTCGTGAGGAGCTCCCGCCCCCTCCCCCTCCCCACCCTTATGAATGAATGAAAATAGAAGGCAAAGACACGAGGAAGGAAGAAAAAGAAACTCACGAATTTAATAATTGATCCCAACCCAAGACACTTGGCAGCATCGATAATCATCTCAAGTAGATCTTCGTTTGTTTGTTATTTTTGTTCAGGCCTCTGTGTTGTGTGTATGCATTTCCGCTTCCGGTCTCCACACTTGTATTAATCTTTCTTTATTGGAGATCACCGCTTTCCGGCGTCATGAATTACTTCCCCTTTCGTCGTGTTTATTTGTCGTGGCTCCTTAAAGGGCGTCACCTCTTCCGGAAATGAACATATCGATTTGACCCATTTATGGTCTCTTCTGCTCTTCCTTGCCACTGATTGGTTCTGGCTTCCCTCGTTTTTTTCAAGGTCTGCTTTCAACATTTTCCTGTGTGTCAATATATCGATATTTTTGGATGAAAACCTGAGAAAGATGGTCACGTTTTCAAGAGCCTCCCATCTCTCCGCCTTTCTCCCCTTCTTCTTCATTCTTGGTTGTATTTTTTTTATTGTTGCATTCTCTCTCTTTCGCTTCTACTACAACGTTGTGTCAGTATGTTGATATTTTTGGGAGAAAGCTGGGAAAGCTTTTTGGAGGGTCACGTTTTCGAGATTTGTCTCTTACACTGCTGTTCCTTCTTTTCGCATCTCGTTTTCTAATCTTTCTCTCCTTTTAATGTATCATGAAATACAGGTTTCCCTTCCCCCTTGAGAGCCTTTATCCCCCTCCCTTCCTCCCCTCTCTCTCTCTCTCTCTCTCTCTCTCATCTGTGTGTATGTATCTTCGTTTTTCTTGCTAGAGGCAAAATGGTCTCCTC
>JAWQUT010000726.1:24336-41017 GCA_033807755.1 Ellobium chinense
CTTCAAACCTCAAGTGGTCACGACCACTTCGCTTCTCGGATAACACTGCAGTTTTATGTCGCTCTGCTCTTCATCTCAAGAGCTGTACGAGCGCTTCCGTGTTTTGCGGGATGCAGTGGATAACTTGCCTTTTCCTGTGGGTTTTACTGACATTGCAGGATGTTTTGCGAGGGGAAAAAATACTCGAAAGATCCTGCAACTTTTCGGCTCTGGTTTTGCGAATATGACGACATGTGATGTCGCTGCAGGTAGAGATGCTGTCATAGTTGCAAGGAAATTAACAACCAGTCGTATGTCATTGATGTTGGTATGTTAGTTCGTGGGACGCCAGGGTGAAATCCCAACATCGGACGACAGGCATTCATTCATCAGCATTTCTCATTATGAGGTTCACAGTAATGGTAAGCAATCCATGAAGTTGATGTTCTCCATGAGATACAAAGTTGCGACGTTGTGCACAGCAGCAACAGCCTGGGCTCCCGTTTTTTGTTTGATGCCTGCAATGTGACAAAACAAGACAAACACCCCATTTTACAAATGGACAGGCAGGCAACGCACCAGCGGCGAAAGAATACCTAGCGCACCGAAAGGCATCATAGACGAACGCATTATACTCCGTGAAAAAGTTGGACGATTGGCGAATCGGGCGGATTGAAAAGATCTATCGGAGATTGTATTTCGTTGCTATACACATTCTTTTTTTTAAAAAAAAAGGTAAAAAAAAATAAAGAGGACTGATGTGTATAGTTACTTTTTATATATTTTTCTACGAATTTAGGTGAAAACCGCATGTTTTTACGTTACGTAGTCGTAGTTCTCAAGAAATCTGTGACACAAATTTGGCCGAAGCGTTTTATTAATATAGATGAGGAGCCACGTTCCTTCTTTAGCAAAGGAAGTATCAGTCTCCAGGCAAGCCAAGATGGCTGCACGGATGCGGAAGAGACAAGAAACAATGTACTGACTTGCGAGTGATGTTAGCTATACTTCTAGTTTTGTCTTATTCATTAGGATACAGACCATTGTTGATTCTTGCTACATGTGCCTCCGACACCGGGCCGTTGATAAGGTGTTCCAGTAACAAATTTGACACCATAGATGGTTGCCGCCATGTTGCCGAGCATTTTCTTCTGGTTATATTTTTTAAACAAACCGTCAACATTTCTAACACACTCTGGTAGGTGTGCGTACCAACCAAAAGCGTATCCTTTGCTGAGGACTGTCCACAGAATACAAGGAAGAGGTTGTGGCTTCCCATATTGTCAGACTGCAGTGCAGGGTCCCAACAAAGGCAGCATTAACCCCCTAGTGCCCAGGCATAGAAATGCTGGTAGGAAAATTCTGAAAATTCACATGCACACTTCAAATGCCACTCAAAATACATATAAAACATTGATTTTGAGCAATTTCAGTATTAAATAGATGAAAAATGTTGGGTCAAATTTGTATCTCCGGGCACTGAAACATCGGTGCAATATTTGGACCACTGGGTTGTGTGGGTTACCAAATATGGACCAGTGGGCACTAGAGGGTTAATACAGACATACCAATACTATTCTTAGTTATCTCTTTATCATCTGAACACGTTTGGTCTTACACTAATTAGAGAATGGGCGTGCTAAAATTAGAACACTATCCCAACATTCCTGGGCTGTTGTCATGTTTGTTCCCCAGGCTAGCACAAAAATGTTGTTTGGACCACAAAAACTAATTGGCCAGCACGTAATCGGACTGACATACCTAAGCAGCGATATCGTTATTATTAATATTAGTATGTTTACATTAGTTTCAGATTGCCTATAGCCGAAAATGCTGGGAGACGTCAAAATGGCTCTAAAACTGTGCCTACAACGAAATGTAAGGGGAACAGTTTTAAGCGTAATTGTGTTCAATGTGTACGTGTATCAAACGGACCGACAATGAAGTACTGAAAGTTACTATTGTTGACCAAGACCGGTCTAAAATTCACCATTTTTTTCCCCTGAAATGCCGAGAAATGACGTAACGCTTAATCAAGCTTTATCACTAAAAAGAACATTCTGAATGACTGAACCTGTTCTGTGGCCAATACCACCAGAAGACATAAGAAACAGTGGTCATATGCATAACACTTATACGTAAGTTAACGCACTGCGGTAACCACGGGAAACGCCCAAAACATAAGTAGTGTGGAATATGCACACGGCTACAGATCCATCAGTGACTAATAATACAGAAGATAATATATAGTGAAACCTCGATATTAGATATGCCTTGGGTGCGTGGATAAAATATACTGTACTTATATTTTAGGTATACTAAATTATTAACGAGACACCCCCCCCCCCTNCCCCCCCCTTTCCCCGTCTTCCCCCTGAAACATGAAATGATAGAATAATTATGAACACGTGTATATGAAATTCATACTTAATAATAAGGCGCATGTACTTCCTGAATGAGTACTTAATATGTGGTTTCAACATACATGAACATGAAAGTGCCAGAACTTGAGCCTCCAGCGCCATAGACCACCCTCAGTTACTATGCATGCACCGTCATCTGGGCATCGCAAGCCACAATGCCAAGAATAATTACTTCCGCTTTCTGCGTTTCCATTGCCGTAGGAATATGCTTGGCTTAGATATGGTATGCCACATTGGCTTCCGTTAGCTGATGCGTCTTTCACTTCTGGAAGCGAGACTCTATGACGCAGTAACACAACATTATTTATGTTCACATTTTGCCTACACCGGAAATGAGATTTGTCTGAGATGACTAATGAAGAACGATCTGTTCCAGATTTGGTTTGCATACTGTAAAAGAAATACCTTTCTATTATGGTGATGAAATTCCTGTTGCGTCACTGAGGGAACTTACCAAGGTCTTTATGGGATCGTTCTCTTAAAAAAAAAAGACTGCTTAGTCCAGGGCCTCGCCAATATGAACCGATGGCCTTATTTCCCAAAGGTCTTCATGGGATTGTTTCGTTGATTAGACTCGAAAATGCCCTGAAATTTGGACTCACGAAACGTCGTCCGTTTGAGTATAATTAGCGTGTCTCTGTGGTTGGTGCCAGCTTGTCACGAGATATGGTCGTTGCAGTCAGTCCCGCTCTCTCCGTCCGTCTGTCTGTCTGTCTGTCTGTCTGTCTGTCTGTCTGTCTGTCTGTCTGAGCGTCCGTCCATCCGTCGTCCGTCTGTCTGTCTGTCTGTTTCTCTCTCTCTCTCGCTCTCTCTCTCTCTGCTTCTCTGTCTTGCTGCTTCTTTCTGTCTCTGTGTTTCTCTCTCCTTCTCTCTCTGTGCGCGTATGTGTGTGTGTGTGTGTGTCTGATTGTCTGTCTTTCTGTCTCTTCCTCCTTTCTCCCCCACCTTCCCACATCCTCTCCCCGATCAACAGAAAAAAAAACAAAAAAACAACCCTACAACTTCCTCATATCCTTTCCACCTTGGGATGTGTGAAGTCACGGAGAAACCGATGATGTGAATAACTCTTGAACGTTGTGCCCAAGTGACGAAAACACAAGGTTAGGTAGAGGGAAAAAGAAGTGACAGGATAATTATGTTGTAGAGGTAGAAAGCACGGCAAAGACACATTTCCATATGCAGTAATTTTTTCTGTCTGAGAAACATCTTTTGCACCCAAAAACCGGAGTAGGTAGAAAGACCTTTGGAACTAGGGTTATTTGGGTGCGGGCGGGATCGGCATCATAGCGTATTGGGCAATCCTAGCGCTGGTTATTCGGACAGCGGGCGGGATCGACATCATAGCACATTGGGCAATCCTGGTGCTGTTATTCGGGTGCGGGCGGGATCGACATCATAGCACATTGGGCAATCCTAGTGCTGTTATTCGGGGTGCGGGCGGGATCGACATCATGGCACATTAGGCAGTCTTATCGCAGAGTCACTCCGTCCACCCTAGCAAATAGCAGGTAGAGAAAAAGTCATTGTCTAGTGTTACCGCACAATCAGTTCGATTTAAGCCACAGGTTGCATTGTTTGGAATCGTGTTATGAGAATGTTTTCGGAATATTGAGGAAATATAATTCAGAAATTTGAGCCAAAATGGGCGCCCCCTGGCAAGGACTTGTAGAAGTTTGGGGGAGGGGGGGGGAGGAGGAGGGGGGAGGAGACGAGCAAGGAGTGTGATTTGAGAGAATGAGTGATCACAGCAGCAATGCCATGATTTGTATGTTAGTTTAACTCTCCAATGACTGGGTATCAGCTAGATGAGAAAGTGGTAGATGAGTGGCAGTAGTGTGCGTGAGGAACATGTATGCGTCTTTGCAAGGGATTATACTCATGTATGTATTATTGTTTTGTATTGTTGGCCCAATAAAACCGTTGAACTTGAATATGCTAGGAAACTTTAGTAACTGAGGGATAATACATAATATATAATATAACATAATTTATAAACGTTGTAGCGTAGAGAGAGACAAGGTGAGGAATATCCTGCATTAAGGACTGGCAAGTCCTGCATAGAAACATTTTATTTGCCAAGCTGTAGGTTATTAGAACCTATTGTTTATCCTCCTTTCGGCCCCGTTAACAGTTTGTGTTATTCTGCAAATACCACTGTGATTTCAGGAAATTTCTTCCATGGAGGTTAAAGTACTTCTTTCCCGCGATCTTTTAAGTGGAAGTAAAGGGNGGGGGTCAACGCCTAGAATTTGTTCACAAATCTCATTTTAAAAGGTCACTTCAAATTCTGTTCTGATCCTTAATTTTTCATTTGGCTGATTTTGACCGCGTGCTTATACATAGACCTACGCCCTTTATGTTTTTGTTGTTTTTTTTTATCTAGAAGGTTCAAATTGCACCTGAAACTTTAAAATTGGATGCTTTATTTAGATCACAGGTCATTTTCCATATTTCTACACCCTGACACTGGCTGGCAGGGCCCCCCAAAAAGAGAATATTATATGTTAGTGGATTATTTGGGTTGTTCAAAATGAGTGATTTGCTCTTCTAATAGGTGCCAAGAACCTGAAGTTTTTCCCCACAGAAGTTAACCAATAAATTTAGTTTAGTCCTTTCCATGCTCTTGCGAAGTTGCCATGAAGTAGAATCTACAGTAGTAAAAAAAAAGAAAACAAAATTTAAAGCAAAATAACAAGAACAACAACAACAACAACAACAGAAAAGTTTCATCTGTGTATCACGATAGTATAGGTAATCAGCCGTGTCAAGGTTGGCAACTAGAAGGTGAGAAAAACAATGCCAGCCAGCATGACGTATCAGGGCTGCCACTCCTGGTGATTTTTCATTAAATCTAGTGAAATTTAGGTTTGTTATGGTTTTGTTGTTTTTTTTGTGTTTTTTATTTTCAGTTTCTTTGTCCACTAAGTTTTCTTCTACCCCTNGAAGAGAACGCGAAAATGGGAAAAGGTAGTGAAAAGTTACGAATACCAGAAAAAAAAACCCATTTTATTTTACTAATTTATTCTAGCCTTATGGCCCAATACTAAGTAAATGATTATACTGAACACTGATATATATATATGTACATAAACAAACAGAGCAAGTAACAATCCGCTCCTTAAGTTATAGGCTAAACTCAGCCCGGCCATTACCGTAAGCACAAACGACCGATCTTTTAAGCACTCTTTAAGCCTACATGCAGAATACCATAAAGAATTTTTTAAAAATTTAAGTTTAATAAGTATATATATATCTGTGTATGTCAAACTCTTGTGGTCTGCGCGATGCTACTAGGTGAAGCAGTTTTCTGGGGTGTTGTTGTTGTTGTTGTTGTTGTTGTTGTTGTTGTTGTTGTTGTTGTTGTTGTTGTTTTAGCCCTTTTCCCCTTCTATGTCGTTGTTCATTCATTTCATACGTCTGATAATTTATCTGTTTCTCTAATTTTAATATGCTTTGGCAGGGTTTGAAAAGATTGTCCAGTGAAATTTGACCTTAGAATCTAGTGAAATGGCAAAAAATGAGAGTGGCAGCCATGTCACGTAACTTGTCTGTTTCCGTCGTTCATTTGGCACGATGCACTTCATTACATTGTCGTAATATTACACCTTTATTTCCCAAGGGGACGCAACCGCAGTAGCAGTTCCTGCCTCACTATTTCAGTTGTTTAATTACTCACCCTTCAGTTCAGTGATCCTTTTATCTTATCATTGATCCCCCTCCCCCTCCCCCAGCCTTACCTTAGTCTACTAATTTCCGCTGTCCCAACCCTCCCACCCCCACCTCCCCAGGGTCTGCTTGTTTGCGCGCTTCTCGCATTCTTACACCTTAACTGTTCTTAGTCAGGTCACGCCTAGGGATGAGTAATCTATGTCCAGTTACAACATTAACGGGGTAGCTACAGTGGCGGTGCCTCCTTAAGGGCTATGGGAGCTCTGCCCAACCATTCGCAACAGGGATATGGACATATTATTGGAATTTATGGAGTATTCGATTTCGATAGATAATGTAATATGTAAAGTTAAAAATCGGAGCGGTGTGACGAGGAATTCGAGTACGGAAGGATCGAAATACAAGATCAAATTTCAAGGGACTGGTTAATGCATGGGCATGCGTTAGATATTGAAGTTCGATAGTAAATTCAATATAGAAATGTAACGCGAGGGACCAGAGCTGTGTAACGGGTAGACCATGGCGAGGAATTCGATTACGGGAGGTATCAAAATCGTGAAGTTCCATTGTAGTATCTTAGGAAAGTTAATAGAGATCGGTCTGTTCAGATACTCTGGCAACCTAGTAATATCGAATAATGCTTAATATGTGTGCCGGTGTACGTGTGGGTCTGTTAAGATACTCCGGCAACCAGGTAATATCGAATTCATTAAAATATTCAAAAGGATTTGTTACTGCGACATACACAACGCAAATGAAAACGGTGAAACTTTTCAGCCCTCTATACGTTAATACTATAATTCTGTTTTTGTCAAAATCCTGAGGCTCTCTTTAAGTGTGTTTAGGTTAGGGTTAGGGGCAGGGTTTTGGAAGAGTAGCATCCTTGAGACGATCCGTAGATGTTGTCAAGGGAGTCTCCCAAATGTGTTCTCTCTGTCCTGTCCTTATATCAAACACCAGAAGCACACCCTGGAAGCGCCCCAGTATTTTGCCTTTGTTTTTCACGATATAAACAGCAACTGATTGTATGTTTAAGCTACTTGCAATAATCCCTTAATGCATCCCACCATTCTCACGAGTTGTTGTGTATTTCTCTTTCCAGAATCAAACGGTTTTGACACGAGCAATAAAACCTGGATTTCCGTGACATCAATCAGTACTACTGCACCGCAAGGCAACAGGAAGAGGAAGAAGAACGCCATCAAGCTCTCGCGAGATCCTGTATAAGTTTGAGGACAACACACCGGCATCATTGGTGTGTGGGCGAGAACATCACGTGGAAATACGCGGGAGACTACGTTGTCATGGCAGCGTCCAGAAGAAATTGTTTGTCATCGTGTGAAGCATCTCTGAGGTCATTCCCAGGGACAGCTAACCGGTATCCCTAATGTTTGTTGAAGAAGCGGCAGAGCTTGTGGCTTTTTTTTTATTCTTGTCATAATAGTATATGATGGAGCTACACGGAGGAAATCGGTGACACCCCTAATCAGCATTAATCTTTACCGGCACGGACTGCGTTTTCAGATGTGGTATTTCACAGTGCAGTGATAGCTAGGTTTAGGTCTAGTGAATTCTGTACAGTCGATCTCATCTCTTCGTGCATGATAGAATTCTTCTTCTCAGGCATTCCACAAAGTCTTTCATCAGTTGCAGTGTGTCCAAGTCTTTGGTTCGGGAGTACGAAGATTGGAGCTTAAGAAAACAGACAGGTGTGGATGAGGATATTACCGTTTTCTTTCACAGGTGTAAATTTTCGGTGTCTCGGATCTTAACGCTGCTGGTCAGCGGATTTCATAATTCATAATCTATTTTTCAGAGACAGCCTTTAAAGTACACCACAATGTCAAGATCAGGGTCCGATAAAAATAACCACGAAGAAGTAGCCATGCTGCCCTCCCCGAGTGAAGTCGCACTCACGGACAGATACACCCCTACCTCCAACATTGCCAGGAACCGAATGTTCAGACGTGACATCTCCAAGGAGTCCGCCCTTGATGGCAGTCTCCTGGCCAGTCCCGGTGATCTTGAGTCTCCGGGCACCTTCAGTCAAGGCCAGGTCTCCCTGGGCATGGAGAGTGTTGTGAGTGGTCAGTCTGACCACAGCCGGGCAGAGCTGCTTAAGAAGGGCAACACGGAGAAGGAGGTGATCATTGAGCAGAAGATGGATGCCTTTGACGACGACGAGGAATCCAACAGATGCGGCATAGGGAAGTTCAGTCCTGTGTGCTTCCAGAAGTGTGCCAATGTCAAGATGTTTGTCTTCTTCATGTGCGCTCTCCTGGTGGTGACCTCTGCCTTGACCACTGGGTACCTGAACAGTGTCATCACCACCATTGAGAAGAGGTGAGTACTGACCATGGAAGTATTACTGTGACCTTGCTTTAATTAACATATTACCTTAAGATATAACGGTGCCAATGTTTTTTTTCACTGCTGGCTTTATAAGGTTTTATACCTCTCATTAACTTATCCAGGGGTCCCAGGCGAAAATACTTTCCACACATATTGTTTAGCTTGCCCTCCAAAGTTTGACACAAAGAAAAATGGCCCTAAACCAGTTAGATTTTGAGAACTTAGGCAGTGAAGCAGGCTACATAATATTTTATGCCTCTTCACTTTATACCTGAGTGTCTAAACCTCACCTATTCTGAGCCAACAAATGTATTTCCATCTATCGCCTTTAAAATTCAAATCCAGCCCCTTTTCCCCCTCCCCATGATCATTTTTCTGATTCTGTGGGAACTATTTTAAATTGCATATTTTTATGCCAGATACTGTTGGCATCTTCATACTTTAACTATCTTGAACACTTCTAAAGTTATGGGACTTTGCAGACGTTGTCACAATACATTAGTCTGTATGCAGCGTGGCCTAATGGTTACGGCGTTGGACTCAAGATCTTAAGGTCCTGAGTTTGATTCCCGACCACGGTCATGTTGTAAGTGCCTTGGGAAAGCATTTCATTCACATTTTCTTCAGTCCACCCGTCTGTAAAATGGGTACCTGACTATAGGCAGTGGAAGATATTATCAGAATGCTAGTGATCAGCGCCTATAAATGACAGCGGCACTGTATGCTCCCCAGGGAGTCGAGAAAGTCCTAGAGTGATCAGGCCTGCTGGGGTAATAATAGTGTGAAGTCGCATGAGCGGGCATTAGCCTGGATATGAGACTTATAAACCGCATTATTATTACATTAGCTTACGAAGGCTTTTATGCATACGCCACTGGAGTCCGTATGATTTTTTTGTTGTTGTTATTGCATGCTCACTAGAAGGGCATATTTTCTGGGGCACCAAAGAGAAAGAGAAACAGCACGTAGCATGGTGGGGAAAAAAATAGGGCAAAATACGGCACCGTTGTGAACTGCCTTCACATACACACATAAAAAGAAGGCCCAGATTTCTCAGGCTTTAGGTATTTACGCTGAGATATGTTCTTTTTTTATTCTCTAAATTTAATCTTTCTTCTGCCATACAAAACAAAACAAACAAAAAAAAATGGCGTTTTTGCGAGCGCTTGCGTTGTAAACGAACTGGACAGTTTGTGCTGATTCCAGTTTCATTGAAATCTCCTTGGTACTGATCTTGTCATATCCCATTCTTGATTAGATATATTCAGTAGGTTTAGCATACAGACTAATGTTCAGCAGCGTGGCCAAAGTGGCCAAATGGTTCCGGCGTCGAGCTGACGTGCGAAAGCATTTCATTCATATTTTCCATAATCCACCCATCTGTAAAATGGGTGTCTGGCTATAGGCAGTGAAAGATATTGTCAGACTGCTAGATATCAGCTCCTCCAAATGGCAGCTGCACTGTATACTCCCCGGGACGTCGAGAAGGTCTGAGAGTGATCTGGCCTGCTAGGATAATAATGGTGTGAAGTCGCGTGAGCAGGCGTTGGCCTGGGATGCGAGACGTATAAACTGCATTATGATTCTGTTGTTGATTATTATTATTAATATTTTTATTATTGACACCTGTGTTATATCTGGTTCCATCTAATGAGATGTTTTCTGTTGCGTGACCAAGGGATTGATACACACACACAGATGTTTTTTTGTTGTTGTTGTTGTTGTTTTTCATGCGCAGAACATGTGAACACGTAAACACGTGAATGATGATCCCTTGGACACGTGACAGAAGCTATGGTCACGTGACAGAAGTGAAAATAGCTAATTGGGTGGTACCAGAGGTAATACGGATGTAATTAGTTCCTACTGTAGTTATAGCTCAGGGGTGTGTNGGGGGGGGATGGGGGTAACTCCTGCCATAAGTCAGTGCAGTTGAATTAAACACTAATAACAATCATTTGATTTATTAGTATCGTATAATTTTTATAGTCGATTCCACGATTCCACTGACTCGCAGTTCCTTAAAAGTACATACAAAGTTGTGAGTAAGAAGATTTGCGATTATTCAGCGATTTTAAATAGGAATACAGGGTGTGTGTGTGTGTGTGTGCGTGTGCGTGCGTGTGTGTGTGTGTGTGAGAGAGAGAGAGAGAGAGAGAGAGAGAATGTAAAAAATGTTGCAGTTAAATAGGAATTGCAGTTATCCTGAGTGCAATAAGGCGGAGTAGACTGTATAAAAGCTTCTCTGGCATGGTTAGGACTGGTGGAGGCGAAGCCAAACATCAATCATTTCCCTTATAACATTATGACAGTCTCTCTCGTCTACGTTGTCTGCCTGGGGTTTCGTGCCAGATCAAACGCGCTTGGCCTAGAGCAAGATTTATACAAAAGGCGTATGAGTGAATCTGAAATATGTAAAATGTGCAGATCTGATGTCGAGGATGTACGAGGAACGAGTTAAAATAAGTAATTTCTTACAAAAAAGAACTTTTAACAAATCCCCAGGTATTTGAAACGTTTATGTCACTCTCCCCATATTCCAAAATACTAATTTTATTAGGAAACATGAGGTGTGATTGTTATGAGCTCTTTGATGTGGACCAAGAGAAAGTAATTTTATATTTGATTCTACCACATATGACTGATTAATTTACTTATCATGTGACACAGAAAAACAGGGAATTGGTTGGGGGTAGGAAAGAGTTAACCCTCTAGTGCCCACTGGTCCATATTTGGCAACCCAACTTCAAGGGTCCAGTATGGAGTGGTCCAAATATGGCACGCATGTTTCAGTGCCCGGAGGTCCAAATTTGACCCAAAATTTTCACCAATTAAATATTGACATTGTTCAAAATCAGTGTTTTATATGTATTTTGGGTGGCACCTGAAGTGTGTATGTGAATTTTCAGAATTTTCCTACCAGTATTTCTATGCCTGGGCACTAGAGGGTTAAAATAATAAATTTCTCGTCATTCACAAGAAGATTCTTACCTATGTTTGTAGCGGCCAGGGATGTTGATTTCGGTTTGGCTTTTTTGCTTGTCTGTTTGTTTGTTTGTTTGTTCGTGTGCCTCCTCCTTGTTCTGGTGTATTTTACCCTCTCCGGCTTCCAAGTTGTCCATTTGGCTTTGTTTCTCTTGAAGACCATTACAGGACCTTATCGTCTTTATCTACACAGATTCGAAATCGGCAGCTCCATATCTGGCCTCATCGCCGCAGCGTACGAATTCGGAAACCTGGTGGCTGTCATCTTCGTCTCCTACCTCGGGGCATCCCGCCACATTCCCAAATGGATCGGTTTCGGAGTGCTCCTTATGGGAACGGGCTCCTTGCTCTTCGCCCTACCTCACATCATCGCCCCCAAGTACACACTCCGTTCCGGAATGATGGAGAACGAGACGGGGGACGAGAATATCTGCGGGGCATCCGGGTACCACCATGAGGACTCGGAAATGTGCATTGAGGAAAATTCCGGAAATGTGGGTTACGTCCTTCTGTTGGTAGCGGCGCAGGTACTGATCGGGACCGGGGGCACGCCCATTCTCACCCTGGGCGTTACATATGTGGATAATCACGTGGTGAAGGAGAAATCGCCGGCCTACTTGGGTAAGTTCTTGACTTTGTTTAATAGAAAGTTGCATGAGCACACGGCACACTATCTCTTAAGGCAGTTAGCGTGCGTGAATTTCGGGGGTGTGTCAGCTTGTCGACTTTGTATATGAAATTTGAAGAACTTCAGACGTTCGACCTCTGTCCGTTAACCATCACCATAGGCCCCCCCGGAGAGACCCATGGTATCGCCCATAAATCATGCAGAGGCCTACATTTAACTTAAATCTTACTTACGCTGCCTGACACTGACATAATGCTCAGTATGATAGGAGAGGGCACACTCGTGTAGAGCTAAGTTTAGGGTCCGCAGAGGATTAGACAAGAGAAAGCACATTTGAGAGAGTTTCTGTACAACGGTAATGTCAGAGAACTGTCCTAACTTTGTTTTTTTTTCCCTTAAACCTCTAACCTTGTCCCCAGCCGTAAACCAAGCTCTGAATGGGAGTGTCCACCTGTGGTTTCGAAGGCAGCAAGAGTGCATCATGAACAAAAATGCAAATCTCTGTCTATTATTATCCTTGCAATATTTGAACATGGGCCGGGCCTAACTCCACGCATTACGGAGGGTGCCGAGCGTTAACCGCTAGAGAACTGGGAATAAAAATTAGGAGAGAAAGAAAAAAAATGAAGGTGGCGGCTCAACAGTGATAGTTTTATGGTGGGACCCGGGAGGAGGAGGTTACTGCGATCCTGACCATGGGTTATGGTATTGTTGTGGAGTACTGGTAATTTTTGCTCTGACAATAGCCCCAAATGAATGCCACAGAGCTTATTTCAAGAAGTCAGAGCGCTGCACCGCGGACGACCTGCAATGACTTTGTTATGTGTTTCATGTGTAGTATTATGATTTGCACTGTTCTATGAGTTTGGAAGATGAATGAGCCGTTTAACGTTTTATGGCATTGTAAACCAATTTCTCTAGGAGGTAGTTAAAAGTCCCGTTTTCATTTTCATATCTTTCTTTCTTTCTTTTCTTTTCCACAGCCTGTATCCACGCCTCGGGAGCTCTGGGCCCCGTATTAGGGTACGCCCTGGGGGCCCTACTACTTCAGTACTACGTTGACACATTCACGCACAACGTTCTCATCACGCCGTCAAGTCCCCGTTGGATCGGGGCGTGGTGGGGCGGGTTCATTATATGCGGGCTCCTCCTCCTTCTCCTGGCCCTGCCCTTTCTGGCCTATCCGCGAGTCCTGGTGAAGGAGAGGCGGCGCATTATGGAGACCAAGACCAAAGAGGCGTTGCTACAGAAAGCTGACGACGGGGAGATACCTGTGGATAGAAGTTATGGGCGGTCTATAAAAGGTAAGCCAATCTGTATGATCAATTTTGCTTAACTTGTCTCTGCCGGTCCGGGTGATGTTTAAAGATGTCCGTTGTTTCTCTGGTGATAAGACAAACTACAATATCTGTGCAATCAAGTCTCTTTTATACCTATTCAATTACTTTTTTAAATCATCACAGGCCACCCTGATAAGACTACACACCTGCTACTCGCTTTTTTGCTAGTCAAATCTCGTGCCCATTCCTTGACCGGCTGTGACTTCACCCCCTTTGTTTTCCTCGCTCGCTTTCTCTCGGTGACGTCACAGGGCCACAGCTACGCTTAATCAATGGTGTGTGATGAACGAGAGTAACTGCGAATGAAGTCAAACCTGTGTACGCACTGTATAGTTGTTATGTATGTGACTAAGTGCGTGGATCTTTACGGTTGTGTATATCGTGCGCTGTCCCGTTGCCAATGTATATACTATGCTTTGTTATTCGCCCATGTACCACAGTTGTAGTATGGGTCACAGTTAAATAAACATGTTAAAAATTTTAAACAGTGATCCATGTTTGAGCGTGAAAAGAACTAGGATGAATCAGAGGTGCTTGCATTTATTTTGAACTTGGCATAATTACAGTGGGATATCAGTTTTAAGTATGCTTTGGTACATAGCAAAAGTGTACTTATTATTAAGGTATACAGAACACTGAGGACCACTTGAATAATGAAATGGTCGGATGATAATGAATCTGTGCATTCAAAATCCATACTTAGTATTAAGGTCAACATATTGAATGGGTACTTAATATTGCGGTTTCCACTTTATGTTGTCTAAAGACTGTTGCAAGTAATGGCCCACCGGGGGCTTAAAAGAAGAGGTCAAGCATGATGGGATACTTCACTAATTTGAATTCAGTCACAGGCTTTCCATCTAAGAGCAATTTTTTCTGAATTCACGAGTAAAACATTTTATACTGCATTGAATCATAGCAGCTGAATAGATCTACAGCACTGTCTCTCCTAACTTTACGGTAAAGAAAACCTGATATAAAAATATCTAGTATTTGACGTATGGACGGCTTTCTCTAACAACAGCACCGATTTAGTCGAAATATCGATCTAGTCCATGACCTGTCTATGACTAAATGAACTGTATCATTCGCGTTGCGGTATTGTCCTTCGAGATAGCCGAAACAACATTCATGTGAGTCGAGTCACTGTCTATGGCCATGTGTAGGCTGGGCTTACCTTCCGACCGTAACGATCGGGTGACGCAGCATTAAGCGAAATGTATCGAGTCATTCAGTGGTGACTAAGCATAATCAACGGTATAGTCTGTTTCACATAACTGCAACTCCATATGAGCATGAAGAATGTTGTTATTAAATGTCACTGCTTTACAGACATTAGTCTGTTGTCAAGAAATTGCTGTGATTAAGCAAACATGTCGAAATTGCTGTGATTAAGCAAGCATGTCATTTAGCGGACTGGATTTGACGGAGCTGGCGTGGGTTTTCAATCTTTTTTTTTCTCTTTTTTTTTCCAATTGTTTTCGCCTTTTTAACAGTTTCATTCATCCACTCATACATGAATTCTTTCGTTCAGTGACCGTTGTTTCTTCACACTTCACAATTTGTTTGTTGTGATCCCATCCTCCTATTTCTCTCTCCCCCTCCCCCCACTTCTCCTCACCAAAAAAGGAAGAAAAAATCATCCGATTTCCAACGTTCAGAATGCCCTTTCTTTGTCAAGCAAACCTCCATATCTATTGAGGGAAGTACGTTTACACAAATACGGACAAACTCACATAAAAATTTAATTGAAACAAGGAAACTCTATGATTAATTTCTTCTGTGATTCATCTCCCTCTTCGCTCGGCCACCCACGCNTCTTAAGACAGACAAATAGACTTGTCTGGTCTGGCCGGCTCCCAGTCTGACGTCTTAATATTTAGACAAGAAATTTAACAACATCAATAAAAAAAAAAAATCCTAATTCTCAGACCACTTAGCCCAGGTCTGTTACATTACGGATGTAGAAAGGAAGAAACAGAAGCTGATGAAAGCAATTAAAGAGGGGGGAAAAAATGACATTTTATCTTTAGGGAGAGGCATCAAAACACTATTCCATGAGTAATGAGATTTCCTCTTGATATTTCATTTTGTTGTTGTTTTTGTTGTTGTTGTTGTTGTTGTTGTTGTTGTTGTTGTTAGTGGTGGTGGTGGTGGTGGTGGTGATGATGATGATGATGATGATGATGATGGTGGTGATGTGTTTAAAGATCACATAGTTTCGAATGAGCTAGATAGTAGCAAAATCTGGGTCAAAATTTGAAGTTTGATCATTACCTATCCTAATAATGACGTCAGATGATCCCAACCTCAATGGCCGAAATGGTAGAGATACGGAAGCTCCCAGTGGTTTTCAAGTTTTTTTAGTTAAAGTAATACCTCACCGTATTAGGAGACCTAGACATTCGAGTTCACGGGGTATCTGAGTTTGAGAGGGAAGTTTTCTTTGTAATGCACTGGTGTACGTATTTTAGAGCAAGGTACGGGATGCGAATCTGCTGTCTTCAGTAGACTTGTGTTTAAAAGAACCCTAAGAGGAAATCGGCCTCAGCATCTAATGAAATCGGAATACGAGAAATCGTAGGTGATACTGAAGATATTTTGAATAGTCTAGATTATTTCCGTAAAAACAAACAACAAAATGCTCGCAGTAAATTTCGAAATCCTGAAATGAAGCTGGTGTGAAGTCAGACATGAATGCCGGAGTACAGTTACGATCTTAAATAAACAATGAAAGGCACAAGGCATTTTTGTTTTACTTTAACAAACATCTACTGTAGGACTAGACGAAGGAAGCATTCACCAAGGTTTGAAAAAGAGGGCATTAAACTAACAAAGCACGTATCTGGCAATGATATATGGGCATAAAATAAGGAAGTATGAGCGAGTGCGGATGATGGAAGAGTGATTTGAAAGTGTGAGCGAATGAATGAATCATTAAAAAAAAAAAATATCTGTTACACTTGTTCATTTACTACTGGATGTTGTGTGAGCCTAATAAACGTATTATTATTATGTGGAAAAAAAATACAACTCCTAGACCATTCTGTCATATCTACCCTCCACTGGAAACAAAGAGTTGACTATGTCTTTGTTGAATTTAGTCTTCTCTCTGATTTTCCAATAGATCGCTCCTTCTCTCTTCATTATTTCTAGCTTGTCCTTCATAAAATGAAGTGTTGACCAATTCTGGTATCAGTATTGTTTATTTGTATTCAATACATCGATAAAGTAGTTGCGACACATTTCCACGCTGGAGCCAAATTGTAATTTCCTCCCTTTCTCTTCTCCTGTCCCCCCATCTA
>JAWQUT010000726.1:51201-83861 GCA_033807755.1 Ellobium chinense
CCCTCCGTCTCCCGCCTCTGGAAACCCACCCCTGCATGTCCTTCTTACGCTCAATGTTCTCTTTTTTTTTCTTTCTTTTTATTCGTCCTTCTTTTCTTTCGTTCCCAAGTGTATTCCCACAACCACGGTGTATTCCAGCAACTCGCTTCTTCCTTTCTCAGTAAGAATCGCTTATCTCATAGTCTCCACTCCCACACCTCCCGTCCACACTCATTGTCTTTTCTTTTCTTTCCTTTCTTTCCTCTTGCTTCCCATTTCTACCTTCTTTTCTTTCTTCCCTTTGGTGATTGTCCGGGAACATGATCCTCGCTAGCAACTTCTCGTCTTTCTCTCTCTCAAAAGGAGTCACTTGTCTCCACTGCCCACGCCCCTCGCCCCTGTCTCCCGCCCCAGGGACCCCATACCCCGCATGCCCTTTTTGCGCTCACTCTCCTTTCTTTTCTTTCTTTCCCAAAGTTTCTCTTTCTTTCTACCCTCTGTTCTGTCTTCCTATTGGTGGACGTCCAGGAGCGTGATCTCATACCCTGCCTTCTCGTATTCCATCTCAGTAGGAGTCGCTTATTTCATACCGTCCTTTCCAGTTCCTTCGCCCCTCTCCGCCCCTGGGCCCCCGCATTCCACATGCCCTATCTGCGTTCATTGTCCTTTCTGCGCGCTCTCTCTCCCTCTCTCTCTTGTCCCCTTTATTCCCTCCTCAATTTCTTTCTTTCCATACGTGTAGGTCCATGAATATGATCTGTTTCGACAACTAACGACTTCCTTTCGCGGAAAGAGTCGCTTGTCTTTTTCTTGCCACTGCCCCAGGTCCTCTCCACCTCTGATACCCCTCCCTCCCCCCCTCCTCACATACCATCTTTGCCCTCATTGTCCTTTCTGTTCTTTCTTTCCTCCTTTCTGTCTTTCTTCCTATGCATGTATGTCCACGCCACAAGTATGATATATTCCAGCAACTCTCGGCTTCCTTTCTCAGAATAAATCCTTTATATCACACCCTCCATTCCCCTCTCTCTGCGTACTCTCTCCCCTCTCCGTCCTTTTCCCCCGCCGCCGCCTCCGCCTTCGCCCCTGGCCCCCGGCACCCCTGCAATTTCTCTTGTGCTCATTGATCCACCGTAAAGCTCATCACCAACGGGAAGTTCTCATGACTGACAGTGCTCCCAGCATCTAAGACTGATCTCCCCAGATGACCACTGGTCATCATTCTTTGACCCCCTCCCCCCCCCCCCCCCCCNCCCCCCGTATACTTCTTTCTTTCTCTTCTTTCCTTCTTTAGCTTTTTATCGTCCGTCTTCCGTTTCTTTTCTTCTCTTTTCTCTCGTCTACCTTCTTCGTTGTCAAAGAGGTAAATAGATTTACGGAGTGAGTACATAGGCCGGACGGCCAGGATACATCGTGTGGGGTATTCTGGCCAGCTTGTGTTTTTAACTGAGACAAACAGTTTTGTGAGTAATTTCCTCTTTCCAACTGTCCATTTGATTAAACTGAGTTTATGTACTAGAACGGACTCAAAAGGTAACGTGTCTTTCTTGCTCGGTAGTTTATCACTCTGGCTTAAAATCTGAAGCATTTGAAGAGAGAATCAACCGTCATGTAAACAACCTCCATTTTTTTTTCCTATTTCAGATACCGTTCGTCTAACTCTGTTCACCAACTTGATATGAGATTCAAAACAAAATATTTGTGTGTGTGTGTGTGTGTGTGTGTGTGTGTGTGTGTGTGTGTGTGTGTGTGTGTGCTTTCTTTACATTGGTGAGCTGTATCACCTACTGGAAACTGTCTGGCTGTCCAGCCAAATTACCCTTCAAAGGCTGTTGTGGCTGTCCAGCCAAAGTATCCTCCAAGGGTTATTGTGGCTGTCCAGCCAAATTACCCTCCAAAGGTTATTGTGGCTGTCCAGCCAAATTATTCTCCAGGGGTGAATGTGGAGCCCCGGTCAAAATACGCCTGTCCGGATTTTATTATCATTCGTTGCTCTTTAATCCGGATTGACAAGCACAAAAAAAAAAAATCCCTTAAAAATGGGTTCATGCTTTATATTTATTATTTCTGATATAAAAATATATCATGTGCCACTTGCAACGACTGCAATGAATTATTCTATAACCTTTTAAGCCAACCTCCCCTACGGTATCAGTCATACCTCAGAGGAGATGACACACGCATCATGACACACACAGTATGACACATACTCAGATGTACACAGTTGAACTTCAGTATCATGTATTCGTTTAATGAGGATATCGTGTTACTTTATGAATTTTATATAAGTGGATTTAATATTGTTACTACTGTATATCATTTCATTATTCATCTAGATCTCGACAATGAGTATTTCTCAATAATGAGCATACTTTATCCATGCGCAAAGGGCATAGTTATTATCGGTGTTCTACTGTTCATGCACTGCACTGCACTTTATAATACAGGAACGTAAATATTTTTGGTTATCTCCCTTACTAATACATCAATATGGAAAATGTGTCTGTGTTTTAGGGCGTTTGTGGACGAGGACCAAAAATACATGACAGACTGTGATTAACAGCGTTGTATTCTCAACATTGTCAGAGCCTACCGTTTATAATGGAGGCCGTGTGAGCTGATCACGTATTTGAGACCTGAGGCCATGAAGCCATACGCCATAAATAATAATAATATACATAATCCCTGAAAGAAACTTAATCCATGCTTTACGGATCGTTGTTTATGAATCTGTCACTCCATAATTTCGATGACTGGGTGTTCAGTTCAGGTTCATTATATGGAAAAAAAAAAATCATAATTATGAAAAGTCAAGGACTTATGACTGGAGCAATACCATTGTTTAGCCTACTGTTTATTTATGGAGAATAATTGTGTGGGTTGAGCAAGTGCATGTAGCCCTTGGCGATATCGCGGCCATGTTGGATAATTGTAAACATGATGATGGTAGCAGGAAACGCAGTCTGTGCACGGCGGCTATTGTTTCTGAAATTGCATTGGGTGGGTGAGGGAGGGATGAGGGGTGGGTGGATAGTGCATGAGCGAGTGTATGAGAGGTGTGTGGGTCCGTGAGCGAGTGTGTGAGAGGTGTGTGGGTCCGAGGTGTGTGGGTCCGTGAGCGAGTGTGTGAGAGGTGTGTGGGTCCGTGAGCGAGTGTATGAGAGGTGTGTGGGTCCGTGAGCGAGTGTGTGAGAGGTGTGTGGGTGCGTGAGCGAGTGTGTGAGAGGTGTGTGGGTGCATGAGCGAGTGTGTGAGAGGTGTGTGGGTCCGTGAGCGAGTTATAGGGATTGAGTGGGTATGTGGGGTGGGTGTGAAAGCGTTTGGAAAGGAGGGGGAAAGTGGATGAGAGAGGATGGGTGGGTGATTAGGGAAGAGGTAAAGATTGATGGATGAAACTGACGGACAGACGGATGGACAGAACGGACGGATGAACGGACAGACGAACGGATGGATGGATGGATGGATGGATGGATGGATGGATGGATGGATGAACCGACAGGCGAGAGGATGGATGGGCGGGTGGACGGACAGACGGAAATGCGAATGGATGGATGGATGGATGGGTGGATGGATGGATGGATGGATGGATGGATGGATGGATGGATGGATGGATTGCATGCATGCATGCATGCATGCATGGAAGGAACTGACGTACAGGTGAAAGGACGGACGGACGGACGAACGGATGCAGCGATGGATGGATGGATGGATGGATGGATGGATGGATATTCAAAAACAGATGACTTATTAGATGAGAGAAAGACAGACAGTCAGCCTGACAGCGCATGTAAGACGACAGTGAATCAGTGGAAGAGCTCTAGACTAGCCTGATCGATTGATCGCTGTCGCCATAGCACCAGGGGTTATTCACCGTCCAGGCTGACATATGAGCCCTGCTGAGTCACCTCCCTTGACATTAATCCACTGCTGCTCTCCCATTATTGTCTCGTAAACATATTTATTTATTGTCACTTTACGAATATATTGGGAACTTGGTTTTCCTCCCTCTCTCCCTGTCAACCTACACAGTGTGTTGACATCATCCTCACCTTCACAACCACCATCCATCCATGAAGCAACCCCTCTTCCCCCCCCCCCCCCACACACACACACACACCCAAACCCACATCCACACACCTACATATACACACACACACACAGATACACACACAAACACACACAAACACACGCACACATACAAACACACACACATATACAAACATATACATACATACATACATACATACATACATACATACATACATACATAGACTATGTTGTAAGGGGACAGCTTTAATTAGCGACCGTATCAGAGTGTTTTATTTTTTAAGTCATTCCGGAGAAATGAGCTCATTTTCTTGGCGAAATGGACCATGATACCTCTAATGCAGTGTATCCTATCAGTTTTCTCGGCAAATTCATTTTTGTTTTCATTAACTGTGCTGTCTATCCACCAATACCCATGTCCCCATTAGAATTTTTGCAGAACATTGAAGGCCTTTAATGTAGTAACAGCCCTTTTGACTTGATACACATTTCCTTCATATTTTTCCTGGTCTGCAATTTTTTATATTTTTTATTACTATGTCATTACTGAAACATAATATGGTCTTATTCTGTATGATGACAGAACATCTCTCATCCTCTGAAGAACCAGATAGGTCATACATCAGTACCATCACACCCTCATGTGGAATTGTGATCATTCACTCATACAGCAACAGTTTCAGTTCTCTGTCTGCTTGATTCAGAATGTCCCAAAACAATGATAGACATCATATATACGTTGTCAAAACAATACTTTGTTCATGAAACCCCATCTGTCCAGTAGAAAAGTGTTGACCCTATACGTGAATTCCAAAGTGAGCATCCGAAACCATTATTATCAACAATAATTTTTTTGCAGATATATTGAATTCTATCTTTGGTCTCTGTAGGCTTAAATATCTTTCTTTTTAGGCTCTATCCATATGTCTACATGTTTGTTCATTTGTCTGATTGTCCGTCCACACATGTCTCTCCATTTGTTTGATTGTCTGTCCATATGTCTGATTGTCCATTTGTTTGATTGTCTATCCATTTGCTTTATTGCCTGTTCCTTGGTCTGCTGATGTGTCCAGTGACAGCTGTCTATCCATAGTTTGCAATGCTTGTTGAAATGAAAAATAAAGGTCTGAATCTGAATCTGCTCCGTTTGTCTTGACAGAAATTCCCAAGGCTATCCTGCATCTTCTGAAGAACCCAGTGTATGCCGTCATGTTGCCAGCCATCTGCTGTGAGATCTGTATCGTCAGCGGCTTCGTCGTCTTCCTTCCCAAGTACATCGAGTCACAGTTCGGCACATCTACCTCACTGGCTAATCTTTTTACGGGTGAGCATGTTTTGCTGTTTTCAAGTTATCATTGCCTATTACTGTAAAAATGTCAGGTGGTTTGTTTTTTGTTGTTTTTTTTGGTTGCCCAGGATCATGATAATAAATTTTGTGAGCTGTGTTTGATTTACGAAAATTACTTTCTGTGGAAAAAAAATTCTATTCTGATCAGAATGTTTCAATGAACAGTGAACAGTGTCCAACTGATATGAGTGTGCATGATGCACAACCAAAGTGCATGGAAAGTATGAGAGCAATTTAATGAATTTCATTTTTTCAAAGGCATTAAGAATTTTTCTTATTCTACATTTAATATCTTGAAAATTATAACTAGCAGCACACAGCACGTCTTCGATGGTACAGAGGTATCCATACTATGGAGTTTCATGCAAAAAAAATGAAAACCCAAAAATTGCGATATTCGTCACTTTGCGAAAAATGTGACGATTTGTGACTTTTTGCTAAATTAGATCCTCACAGAAGAAAGAAGATACTTCAACAGCATTTCCACACTATTGTTATCATTATTAATTATGTTTCTGATATCATTTTTGTCATTATCATTGCCTATTACTTGTGTATTATCATTTCATCATTTTCCTGTAATGTTATCCTCATCTTTTATTTCAGCATTATCATTATTGTTTGTAAGTTTTAACTAAATCATCACTGTGATTACTGATTAAAAGATTATGCAAAGATTACTGAATAATGTTCAGGATGCTGTAATATGCCATGTTTGCATCATATTGTGATGCCCCGTTTTTTTTTCTTTGCAGGTGGTATCGGCATACCTGGGGCAGTGATAGGCATTCTCATGGGAGGCTACATCCTGAAACGCCTGGCATTATCTCCCAAAGGTATGGAATTCATTGTCAGCTGGATCTCATTAAGTGGCACACTAGCATTGTTGATAGCTCTATGCCGCCAGATTTATGGGCCAGATAATGGTGTTTCTGATCATTAGTTCTAATTAATTTAATACAGTACTCGTCAGTGAAATTTTATCACTTAAGGGCTGTAATATTGTGTAGTCGTATAAGTTTGTACATGGGTGTGAGATATAATGGAAGTGCACTTTGACCCCCGAACTCCCCTGTCTCACAGTATAAGTTTAGCTTTCAAGAGCCACAACTCTATGTGTATTTGTTTATAATTTTAAGGATGAGATACTGCGGAATTGCTCTATTTTTTTCCCCATCAGTCTCTGCCAAAAATAAAAAAAATCGCTAATCATTTTTTAATGATTGGATATTTTTAAGCTCTAGCTCAGAATCGTTCATCATCCATCATATCATGCCAGCGGTGTTATATTTTATGAATAGCAGTTAGGTACAAATTCCGATATGTTGAAAAGGATCAGGCAGGGAAAAGACAGGAGAGTTTGGAATGAGCACATGAGGGGAACAGTCGTTCTTCACACACAAATGCTACCTGTTGGGGTGGACGGAGTACACATGGGGGTTGCCCAGTGTGCCATGATATTGATGCAGCACCGAGATAACCCAAGTATTGTATGAATATTTCTAACAGCATGGATTTTTCTTTTCCTCCCTCAGGTGCGATCCAGTTTGTTCTGCTCCTCAACACTCTGGCCCTATGCGGCTTCTCCTTCTTCTTTTTCATCGGCTGCGATAACCTCAAGATTGCAGGGGCCAATTTTCCCTATTTCAACAGGTAAATCATAAACATTCTTGAACTTGATTCTCCTCACATGAGAATAATTCTCGTGGTTGATGCTGACGTCGAACAACAGTAAGATCAATCGTAGTAACATAACAGACAAAAAAAAAAAAAAAAGNAAAAAAAAAAAAAAAATAGCGGACAGACTGATGCACTCAAAACAGCCTCTGTGAAACGCCTTGGTAAATTTGACCACATTTTTGGTCATTAATTTGCATATACTGACAAGACGCATTGATTGAAAATTTTATTATATGCCTTAAAAGTGATTGTGCTTTGATTCAAGAAATGTGCCCAAGAAGTGGGATTGTATGGGGAATTGTTTAGGATAGACATGACACATGTTTTAACTTTTCAATTTCTATCCAGCCATCTTTCCTTCACTTTCCTAGTTTGAATTTTGTGTGATGTATATGGATCACTGACAAATCCTGTTGCCTGCTGAACAATCCAGCTCATCATTTGTTCTGTTTCATTCTGTTTCATTCTGTTTTCAGTTCTGGTCATAAAATCTTTGAAGCCAATCTGACTTCCACATGTAACCAGAACTGTGCATGCTCTCCAAACCATCTGCAACCCATCTGTGGCATCAATGGAATCACATACTTCTCTCCATGCCATGCGGGTTGCACTGTGTCCAACCACTTCTATGACCCAGGGACAGAGGAGAAGAGTTTTGTAAGTATAGACAAGTGCAAGTCGAACTTTATCATTGTTTGGATTCTCTTTTTTTTTTCCATTCTAAAATGTTTGTTTCACATCATCTGATTCTACATTCCCATAATCCTAGCGCTGTGGCTGTTTAAAAACTGCCAGTCTCATGATTGTCTCAAGAAAGCAGCACATATGAATTTGTTCTTACGTGCCAGACACATACCGGCATAAAAATAACATGGTAAGATAAAGGAACAAAGAGAAAGCTGAGCAAAACAATGCTTAGACCCTGTTTTGTCTTTCTTAAATTACACACAGAGCTATCCCATTTTAATTTGCATACTTCTGTTATGAGAATTTTTTAAGCCGGGATGAGTACCTATCCCAGGCTTTCTTTTAGGCCAAAAAAAAAATAATTAGGTTTTAGAATGAGTAATGATGTTTTGAAAAATAAATGAAAGGCCCATATCTGCAATTCAGGGTATTTGTGTAGAGCCTTCTTTATCTAAATTTGTCTTTCATTTGATTAATATGATTATCCATTTATGCGGTCTGATTGTCTGTTCAAGATATGACATGATGTATAGACTGAGATTGTTTTGTTTCCATCACAATATTTTTTTTTTTTTGTAATGAGCAGATATTTAGCAGCTTATTCATATGTTATCATATATCTTGACATGTAAGTATTCTAAGGGCGTACTTGAGAGTATAGCCCATTTGGGTACGGTTATTATCAGAATTTTTGGTTAGCTCTAGTGACAATATTTGAATTCATGTACAAACTGAGATACCTATGAATACAACAATTTTATGAGAATTGTGGTATCTTTGAGCTACCCAACTGTTCATGTGTCTTTCCATCTATTCTCCTATTATGCATACCTCCACTCCATACTCATCCTTCCATCCATCTCTTATCCATCCTTGCTTGCATCCAACCATCCATTTATCCATCTTTCCTCCACTATGCTTCCATCCAGCACTCAACTGTCCATACTTCCATTCATCCATCTATCTGTTACTTTATATGTATCCCCATAGAATTACAGTGGATGCTCCTGTATCAGCGACAGCCGGATGGTTCACTCCGCCCATGAAGTCATCGTCTCACCCATAGCCACCAGCGGGGCGTGCAAGAACACCTGTGAGAGGTTGCTGCCCTTCCTTATCCTCCTCGTCGTCATGACCTTCTGCGTGGCGGGCACACAGATGCCATTACTGATGGTTACACTACGGTAAGTTTTGACGGTGTCTAGGTAGATGGAGCAGTGTGGCCTAATGGTTAAGGTGTTGGACTCAAGATCTAAGGGTCCTGGGTTCGATTCCTGATCATGGTCATGTTGTAAGTGCCTGGGGAAAGTATTTCCTTTACATTTACCTCAGTTCACTTGTCTGTAAAATGGGTACCTGGCTATAGGCTTTGGAAGATATTGTCAGAGTGCTGGTGATCAGTGCCTATAAATGGCAGCAGCTCTGTATGCTCCCTAGGGAGTCGAAAGTCCTAAAGTGATCAGACCTGCTGGGGTAATAATAGTGTGAAGTCATGTGAACAGGCATTAGCCTGGATACGAAATTATAAACCGCATGGATTATTATTATTACTATGATTATGATGATGATACAAGATAATTTTTTTTTAGGAGAGTGGGAGGTGATTGGGAAAGGTTCATGTACGGGTTTTTTGAGAGGAAGTTCACATGCCTCTAGCAACATTATGTGGTAGGACAAGATGTGTGTACATGCCTTGTTTGTCAGTGTGGTTGGCTTCTGTCTAAATGACAAAAAAAAATAATTTTAAACCTCTTACAATATGGGCTCCAAACAGCCTCTTTGTGGACGCAGATATTCAACATGTTTCTGTAAAATTCTATCTCTGTTATGGGTTAACCACAGAAAACGTAGGTTTCATTTTTGAAGAAAAAACAGAGAGAAAAAAACGTTATAAGTTGAATACACTGAAAATCTTCATAAGTAGGGAAACCATCTTATTCTATAATGTAATCAGAGAAATAAGTGCCAGACTTTGGAAAGAGGCAACTATTCTTCGTGTAGACCTCTTTGCATAAGCACTGTACTTGTAAGAAAGATTCAGTTAATCTCCTTAAAGGGCATTGTCTTTGACCAGTGTGCTCACCACATCGTCTTCAACACACACCTCAACAGAATCTAGCCACAGCTGACTTGGCTGTGCTCTCGGTTCAGTTATATTCGCTGTATTGATTACTCTCATAATATTTTTGTATAGAGGCTAATGAAGCATTGAAATGAATTGAATTGAACTATTATTGATACTTTTTTTTTCAGGTCTGTTGGCACCATGGAGAGATCATTTGCTCTAGGCTTGCAGTATGTTGTCATGAGAATGTTTGGTAAGTTTACTTTCAGCAGTTTCAGTAGCACCAGCCCTTTAAAGCAAGCAGTCTACATAACTCTTTCCAACCAAATGAGCCTCTATAGATAGTGAATTTATGGCTGTGATGACTCTCAAATTTTTATAGAAATGTGGCATGATTGGGTATAAACATCTGGCTGATTCCAAGCTGACGATGAAGTAGTGGGTGATACCCCAGGGGTTGTAAGTTTGATACCTGCCACATTACATTCTTTCCTTTCTCCATTTTCTCTTTAAATTTGCCTTTTTGAGCACTTCCCGATTTACCCTGCCTTGTGTGAGCATCTCTGTGTGTGTTCATCTCTGCTTCTGGAATAATGTGATTAAACAGAAGTTGCATTTAGATTGCAATTAACTGTAGTTGAATATATCTTCTTGCTTCCGCCAGAGGAACTTAAATAATAATAAAATAATAATAATAATAAATTTCTGTAGTGCACATATTCACCTGAGAAAAGTGCTCTATGGCGCTGCTTAAAATACAAAATTTAGACATTAATTACATCCTTACACATCTATAAACATACCTCACTTTCATACATATCACTTACTCACAACAGGCATTCACACCTAACCCCGCAAGGTTAATAAAAACGCCTGCATTACTGATTCATGTGAATGATCACCGACTACTGAAAATCATATGCCAGTTTAAATAATTCTGTTTTTACTGATCTACTGTTTTAAACTAGTCCATATCATTCTCTTTTTATTCAGCGTACATTCCCAGTCCTATCTTTTTTGGCAACGCCATTGACAGCTCCTGTCTGCTATGGAGTGTCAAGTGTGACAGAAATGGTTCTTGTCTCCTGTATGATATAGTGACATTCAGGTTCAAGTATGTTGGTAAGTCAGTGTATATATACATAGAGGTTTAGATATGATTGTAACTCACATCTCTTTGAGACTAATGCTTTGCTCTGTGACTAATTGTAGTATTGCGGTAATCAGTCAGTCACAAAAAGTTCTCTGTTTAACCCTCTAGTGCCCAGTGTATCAGAACTGATACATTTCGTGGAACAAAGAAAAAGCAAACCAAGATCATCACCCCACCATAATAGTGTGAAGTCGCGTAAGCGGGCATTTAGCCTGGATATGAGACTTATAAACCGCATTATTATTATTATTATTATCATTTTGATGCTTGTTCCAGCATAGTGGATCCAGAAGTGATCCAAAAACTGGAGCTCGGACTTTTTGTGCCATTGTAAATAGGGCTGAGCACTAGAGGGTTAAACCCTTTGAAGTGGTGGTTCTGTGGCCAAAGAGCTCAAAGAAATTGCCTTCTGATGATATATAAAGGAAGGTATTCAAAGTTGAATGATGCCTTGCCTGAGAAGTGGCAGATTATAATAAGTTAAGTAGCCTGCTATGGATTGTTTAAAAAATGCAGTAAATCCACAAAGAGGGTTTGATTCTAGATCTTTGCTATTTGTGATACTGTCCCTTGCACTTCCTGTGAAACATTACTTAACATGACTAAAAATGTTTTTAAGCAGTGTCACAATCATGAAAATCACACCCGCACCTGTAAGAGGCTGAGTGCTTATTTGATGTAAAAGATGGGTACAGTCTTGCATAGATACTGTGTAATATTTTTTGTTGTTAATATGAAAGCAACAAACTTCTATCCCAGAAAACTTCCATAATTATTATAATATTGAAGCAAGAGCAAGGAAGTCCTGTTATATAAGGGAAGCAAGTGCACATAATTAGGAAATTTAGCAGTATCATTACCTCCCTTAGTCCCAAGAGCAGAAACACAGTACTGTGATAAATAAAAGTTTATTTATTAAAATGTTTACATGTATTAAGTAAACAGGCTTAGTTGAGCATAAAACCAGTAAAATCAAACTGTTACGTACATTTCTTCAGGGAATAATCATTCATATTGTTCTATGGCTATTAAATAACAAGAGCGGACACTCCAGGTTCCTTGTGTCATACGTGGTACTGTGGGTCTTACAGTATTAAATGCATCATTTACTATTTGTAAACTCAGTGAGTGTTAGCCCATTGTCTTTGTCTTAAATATTGGATACATCATCTGAATTGTATCAGAGACATAAGATATACTTTTATTAGCTGTTGGACATGTCACTGACTCTTCATAAAGTAACTGAATGTGAAACTGTTCTCTTTGTTCTAGGTATAGCAGCTGGGTTGAAAGTCATATCAATGTGTTTCTTCATTGCTGTCTGGTATTTCATACGACGGCGGACTTTGGCAGAGAATTCCAGTACTGCGGGGGTAAGATTCTGTCCTGCATTATAACAGTGATGTTTGTGATGATTTTGTTTGTAACTTTTGGAACAAAAGGAAGTTAGGAAATATTCATTAAATGCTGTGTTCCTTTCCGCAGCATTTTGATAGAATGTCTGCTGCATATTATTATTGCAAGATGGCATTTCTCATGTGTCCTGATGTATCAACACAGATGATTTATTTTAAATTCTGGATAAGTGTAAAAACACAATCTTAATCGTTGGGGTGTGAGGACCAGGCCTAGTCACTCTATATAATCCATTTAGCTGATGTAGTCCATGCCATTGTTCCCTGCCCAGCCGAGAGAAGTGCTTGACCGACTAGCTCAGTTAGTATCAAAGAGGTCAGGTGGAACCAGGCCCAGGGAGGCAGTTTCATGGTTTAATCAGCTGATGCCGCTGGAGTCCATTTTCTTGCCATGCTGGAGGCTTAATGTTCCAAGAGCTGAAAATGGCTCTAGTTTTCTGCAGTACTGTGATCAAACTGCGTACTGCAATCAGCTCTGTTTAGTCACAACTCTCCCAGGAATGTTGAAAAAGTTTTGCTGAAACAATGAGTTTCATGAAGAAAATGCAGTGCTTCCCTAATTCATCCCTCTGAATCAACCAGCCAAGACTAACAACCCTGGATATGCTAGGGCCTGTTAGGGGGCTTGAACGCATGAATGACTGAATAGTGCTTGTTTTTAACGGTAAACAGCATTGTGTTTGGAAAATAGAGCTGTGAAGTCAATAAGAAGTGGTTGTCAGCTTTCCAGATGGAACGCTTTGAACAGCTGTTCAGAAAGATGAATTGAAACTGTTGTGATTAAGCAGAAGTTGGGAGTAAGTGGATTGTTAACAAACCGAGTGTCACTATCTTTTATGTTATTAATAGATGTCTTATTGTTCTCCTCTTTTAGGTGGAGGCTCATACCAATTCTATAATGACAGGGGATAAGATGGAAGGGAACAAAGGAGGGGGTGGGGCCTCCTGGGGTGAGACCCCCACGTCACGACCCTCCCAGCTCAAAATCAGGTCACCCGCGTCGCCGGCTCGACATGATCAAGGTCATTCCCAAGGTCAGAGTGATCCCACTTCTCAGGGTCAAGCTGGTCCAGCTCTGCAGGGTCAAGGTGACAATGACCCTGAGCTTCAAGGTCAAACTCTGGATGATCTTGACCTGGATGACACCCTGGAGAATCGACCTCTCGACCCAAGCTCCAGCAGGATATTTAACATTCCACCGAATGAGTCAGTTTTGTGATAGTTTTGAGTTTTTGCCACAGTCATTCGACAACTTTGAAAAACCATCACTGGTCATGGCATATCACTAGCAATTGCTGGCATAAAGCTAAGTGTGCTTTAGTGTCTAGCAAGCGGTTGTTGTTTTCTTCTTCTCTTTTTTGTTTCACCTTTCCTCATAAATAAGAATCGAATCAGCACAAGCCAACTCAGGAAAAAAGATTACTTTCTTTCCCCATTGTAGCTTCAACTTTGTTGCACAGTTTCATGGATATTAAAACTGACATTGTTGTTTCTTATGTCTTGTTAATGTGCTTTGGACTTAGATTTGCCTTTAGGTGAATCCCACAGAGAAAGATGGATAAGCTGCAGTTTGTGATAGATTGCATTCATCTAGGATGCTCGCATTATAGAACAGTTTGTGTGCCTCAACAGCCTTGCATTTGAGAATAGCTTTTCCCTTAGATGCTTGTGCGAGAAATTGCATTTCAGCAGGCTGAGTGCGTACGAGAGTGAACTATCCATGTATACTCACCAGAAATAGACATGCAAGGGAGTTCATCATTGTTTAACCCCCAAGGCATAGATGCCCTCTCATACTAAGGAGATGTTATGGATATACAAGACAAATGAACATTTTCTAACTTTTAAGTAGTTCATTCGGTCTTTATAGAACAAGGAGTTTTTTACCCCTGCATAATCACCAGAAGTTAGAAACGTGCAAGGGAAATAATCAAAGGATAACTCTTCCATGCACTTAGCCTGTATCTTGGCTATCAGCTTTGTATATATGTTACTGTGGCAGCAGCAATCATGATAGACTAATGAGATGTTGTTAGCATGTCAGGCTGCTTAAGGACAGAGTCTGTAATCTTGGAGGCTACAAGGAAGGTGATGGATCTAAGTTCAGACATATCAACAACTGCTGGACCATCGGTCCTGACCAATGAGAAGATGGTTTAGTCCAGCAAAATACTAGAAAGTGCTGTACCAGATGTCCAGTAGAGTAACGTCTAGATATACAGATGTGCCCTGTTGTCATGTCTTTTCAGTCAGAATCTGATTTGGTCCGGCATGACATAGACGCCTACTGGACTGAATGTCCAACAGAATCTTGACTACAGTTAACATGTCTGTAAGCTCACAGAACATATTGGTTTGAGCTTGGGAGAATAACAGTATGACAGCAATAATATTGAGAATTTTATGTCTTCTTGCCTCATGAAATTTTGTGTATGTACATATCACATTAGCATTACGACTGTTTACTGTGATGTTGTATTATGTGTTGTCGTTACCAGCTATCTTGAAAAAGCTTTTCAGAGCCAAATATATTTTCCACCTTCTTCCACCCCACCAGCTAACTCCTGTTGGATGTGCAAATTTGCAACGTCAAGAAAATTCTTTTTGAATGTTTAAAGGATGAAACTTTTGTATATAGACTAGGTTAGAATCAATTTTTTTCAATTTTTTTTTTTCCGGTGAAGACTGTATTTTGGAAGATCTATATAAAAATATTTCTGCACGATTCCTGTTTCCTTGTTTTTTATTAATCTTGTTGATACACTCATTAACTCTTTCAGTGCAGAAGTTTTTAGGGCAGGAAATAGGATTTTCCTGGGGCAACAAATTAATGACTTGACCCAACAACAGAAAATCACAAGATGTGAAATATACAACATCAGAATGAAGAAACTGACGCGAGTTTGCAATATATGTAGGAATACATGGGTCAGTCCTCCAGTTATTAGCACAGGGACATTTTGTTTTATTCTTAATACTTTGTCAAGGGGATCAATCCTGTCAAAATCAACGAAAGTTACGTTGGTTTTTTTTTCTTCTCTATTTTTATGATATGGAAGATATGTAGGGACTGATGGAGTAAGATTTGGTGGTGGGTGATTGTGCTAGTTCAGTAAATAAAAGGTGAAAGTTGATTTACAAATTGGCCAGTCAGCTGTTGGGGACAGCAGCATGTCTCATTTCAAATACCCGAGGTGGACATAAACTATGAGAATGAATGTAAACAAGTAACCACACTCTGCTGATATCAACTGCCAGGAATTTTACAAAGTTTTAGCCATAATCATAATAAGCTTTGATTCTCTATTTACATCACATCTTTTTAAGATGTTTAGCTATCTGTAATGCATGCACTTTTGAGCTCTTATTTCAAGACATTGGGTAGCAATAGCATCAGCCCATCCCTCTCCATAAGTCCTCAGCTTTGATTACAATGATAATTTAACCAAGGTAAAATGAAAAGTTTAAAAGACATCCTTATGACTTTTCACTCACTTGTAAAATTAGTGCAGTAATACATGCCTATACAATAGACAGATGGAAGAAAAGACTATTTGCTGTGAATCATACCGCTCGTTGAATTTAACAATCTGATCGTTTGATAAGTTTGTTTTGTTTCTTATTTCCTGTGTTTGTAGTTTTACTTTATAACTGATGTTGTTACCAGGTAACCCTGTAGATACCGATTTTCTTGCATTTTTTGTTTCATTTCTTGGTTGAACTCTGGTGCTTTGAAGGATACTCACTAGCATTATAAATCTTTAGGAGTTGGTTGATTTGATTTGAAGATTGTCATAACTTTACCTTTGTTGTTGAAAAAGAAAATATGTTTGATTTGCAGTCATTCAAAATGAGGCAATGAGGCTTTATGTTGCTAGACTAGAAACTGAGATATCAGAATCTGAGAGTGATTTGGACCATGTCAGTTTTAGGTTTTATTTATTACTGAAATCAGTGAAGACGTATATTCTGTAAACAAAAATACTGTTTCCACGGACTTGGGGTTAGTAATTATGGATAAATTAAAATCATTGGGAGGCAGGATTGATCACATTTATAGTAAAAAATTGTTCTTAAATCAGTTTTCTCAGTCTTTTTTCTTTGCAAAGGGGGCAGGGGTGACCACTGCCACTATCTTGAGCTGTAGTACTGCAAAGTAAAATCTATTATTCACCTCCTAAACATATGAAATAAGCTATCATATCATACCAATAACAATGTATCAAAAAGCGACTTAAGCCTCATTTTGACTGGCAGCAAGACATTTCTATAGATGCACTGGGTACTTTCCAGTGCACAAGAACATGTTGAAATGAAAATGTAGGGCATTGTAGTAAGAATATGAGCTGTTTTGTTTTTGTTGTTGTTTTGCTTTGTGAATTATCTATTGTTCACAGAACTTATTTTATTTTGCTGCCCAGTTCCTTTATGATTCCACTTGAGAACACAGCTTTTATACTCTTGCTTTAATCAAGTCCATTTTCTCAGACATGAGCTCCTTATTCTGAGACATGAACTCTAGGACATTATGTTCTTCGACAGAAGATATATATCAGATATATATCAAAGAATCAGTGAGAATGAGGCCTTTATAGCTAACCTACGAATTGAGATATTAGGCTCTGAATAGGTGAACAGGGCCATCCAGTTTTAAATTTTTGTTTGGTACAGAAATGGAGATCAAAAGCTTATAAAGTACCTACACAAAAAATTATTTTAATGGTCGGTAACTGAGAATAAATTTAAGCTTTTCCTAGACACACTGCATGAATTATATAGTAGAATATTGCTCCTGAAGCACAATTTTCTGCGAGTCTTTTCCAGTTGCACAAGGTGACTCCGTGCCACTTCAAACAGCTGTATCTCAGGATAAAATAATGCTGTGTTAAAATTTTGTCATCCAATTAAAATACCACACATTTCATTTTTATGCCATGCCTTTAACTTGATTTGGCCAAAAAGCAGCACTAGTTTTGTCTGGCTCCGAGATATATATTTTCTGGGACAGACTCACTTCTAATCTGTACGAAAAAAACTACAAGCTGCCAGTTTGAATTTTCACGATGTTCTTCATTCAGAGAATTGTTTGTTTAAATTTCTGCTAAGAGTCTCTAGTTAAAGTGGAAACCCCCCCCCCAAATCACCCAGGGAATATTAGCAACAATCAAATAAAAACAGTTTGTGTTTCTTTACTTTTCTTTGTCTCAGGAGTACACTGAACTTGCCCAACTTTGAGAAGTCATACTTCAGTTTGTTCATGAATGAATTTATCTTGCCAAGATGTGAAAGCTTTACTTCAGTGTTGGTATCATGCACTTTTTCTGAACTTTTGTCGGTGATGTAGGATTGTATGGTCTTTAATTTGAGGAAATACTGTCTATTTTGACTGAAAAGGTGATATATAGGATACATGTAACCCAGTTTACAGTATGTGTCCTTATGCCTCAGCATGGACAGCGTGAGAGGGCTTGAAAAGAATATCCCTATGATCTGAATCATGTTAGACGATGAGAGACACAGAAATAATATTGTTGATAACAATCATGTTTATGATACGGGTTTATCTCTCTGTTTAACCTGTGTCTATGTCTGTTCAACTGTTTCTGTTCACATTCTTGAAGTCTTGAAACATGCTGATATAGTTTCTGCACAAACAAACAAGTAATGACTTTTTTTTTTTTTCCTGTCCAATGCACCCCTCCTCCAAACCCAGAGTTGTCCTGAATTTAGCATTGACAGATATCTTAGTCTTTTTTGTTTTTCTTCACTTTCTCCCCTATTATCAAAGGTTTAGTTAAAAGCAGATGCAACCAGGCACCATTTGGTGTCTTGAAATATGGAAAGTGTTTTGGCAAAACAAGTATAAAAATGAGATTAAAGCTTACAAGTTTTCTAAAACTTGCAGCTTTGTTTCCATTATTATAGGAAGCTGAGCTGTCTGCATTGAATGCATAAAAAGTTTGCTATTTAAATTAAATTTTGTAAAACTGACATATTTCTTCAATTTTACCTGCTACTTGTGTACAAAATTCACATTTTGGTTTCAGTGGCTGATATATAACAGTCCTCATTTACTCATGTGACTGGATTCCAACGATGTTATGACATTTAGCATTTTCAAAGATGATGGTAAGATATTGAAGCAGATATGAGTTTCAATAGGTAGTTAGGCGGATAGGCCATCTTTTCTGCATACAAACTTAGTACAAGCATTGGTGGATTGGATCACACTTTTGTTAGTCCTCATTATTGTCTATGAACCTTTTCAAAGCTATCTGTTTGATATGTCACTGTCATCAGATCTGGATTAGCCTTCACCTTGGACCCTCCAGGTGACCTCTACCTGACCTCTAGTTTCACCTCACATTTGACCTTCCAGGTGACCTCCATCTTACCTCTAGTTTCACCTCATGTTTGACTGTCAGTGTCACCCCACCTGACTTTCAACTTTAGCCCACCTTGCACAGCGGGTGCACAAACTCTCAATTTTTTTAAAGAAGACCTATTCACTGCTTTCGTCCTGTTGTTTCTGTTTTTTGAAATCATTTTTGATGTGTCACATGTGCCATTATTTTGGACTTTTAAGGTTTAGATGCCTAACATAACTAATACTCACCAAAGAAAGACAAACATTTTGGTATACTGTTTATCTGAATTTTTCAACAGTTGCTGGGAAGCACAATATTGTTTAATTAATGCGTTAATATAATTTCTTTTCTTTTTGTTTTTCATTTTGTTTTAAAATTTGTGTTTCTTCTGCCAACAGTCTTGAGACTGTCAAAGATAAGGATGGTACCATGAGCAACATGCCTGAGCAGCATCACAGCTCGATTTTCAATGGGCTCTTCATGAGTTTTCTAAGTTTTTGAATAAGCATAAGCTTGCAACCCTGTCAGACAAATCTGGCATTGTGGAATATTTAACAATATCACTTTAATGCTAGTGCTTGAAATTGAATTTACTCATGCTTGTTGTAATAAGCAGACTTAACATGAGCCTGGGAGGGCAAGAGATATTCTAAAGGTGGATAGAAAGATATATCCACATTTGAAATTGAGAGACTGCCAGTTTGAAAAGTCACTAAGGGCTTTCTTCCATGAATTAACTGAGCCAAAGAGAGGAAACAGCTCATGGTAGAAAGTTGTGTGCTAACAGTTTGTGCAGTGGACCCCAGACATGATTTATAGTATTTGGATGGTCTTGAAATTTTTGATGCAAAAAAGACTGTTGTTTGTCACTGTGCAAAGCTTAGTTGACACCTGTTTGATCCTCTACTTTTGAAACTATGATGAGATTGACACTAATAATGAGATTATTGTCCTAGGACATTGATTTTGTTTGTCTGTTGTTTTTTTTCAACCTGTTTATTCCTTTACTTTAAGTCAGTGCTGAGAGAGACCTGAATATAAAATGTAATGTGTAGAGTCGACATATGTGCTGTGAATAATCTGTTTGTCATGTAATGTTGCAGGCTGTGTAAATTTTCAGCAATGAGTTTCTGGCATCTGAAAGATGCACATATATCTCACCCAAATATAGAAATTGTTCCATGTTTCAACAACACCGGACTGTCCTTTGTCCAAGTGGTGTTACACAGTGATGATGCTTGAAGCCTTTATGTTGTTTGTTAACTACATCAAAACTTTTGAAAGCATGAACATCGAATATAAAAGGGTACATAATCAAAAATTTTGAACAATGCATACAGTTTTTCTCGCTTGTTAAAAAAAAATATTGTCCGCCAAAGAGCTTGCTTAGATCATTCATCCAAACTAAAAACATCATTTTTTTTTCATGTTTTGTTTAGAGGAATAAAATGTTTATGTGCATTTTGCTCAAAAAATCTGTAGATAGCACTGCATTTCCTGAAAATAGGTTTACTATCTTACACTTTGAACCCAGATCTCTTTGCTGTTTTGCTGTGACTTGATGCCAATACATCCAATTTGTCAATATAATTTGTAGGATTTATCATCACCCCTAGCATTGAATGATGTTTCTGCAGTCTAATGTTTTGACAACATGCCTGAATGTTGTGATTAGTTTGCATATTTCCAAGCCAAACAGATAATAAAGACGTTTGTTCTAAAATCCTGTTTTCAATATAGGCTAAGGTTATAAACAAGTTTTTAATAAATGGATACATTTTCAAAATGAAATGGCCTTTGCTTGGTTGGAGTACCAGGATTTTGTCCACCGTGAACCATACTTTGAGTGAGAAAACCTACAACAGTTGAAGTATGATTGATGGAAAAGGTAATGAACTAGGTCAAGAGGTATTTCGGAATAATTTTTTATGTCTGGAACTTTTAAAGAAATCCTAGTGCCATTTAGGTTAGTTTAGTGGGGTTGCCAAGATATCAGACAAATGGAAATAAATCATTATAGGGAGACTGACTGATAGAACCCAGTTATTCTCAACACAGGAAATACTACTGATGTCTTGGTCAAAAACCGTTGTAAAGTTCTTTCACCGGAATTCATTTGTCTTGAAATTCTTCAATCAGACCAGAATGCAAGCAGAACAGTTGTTGTGCATTTTTTTTTTTGTTTGTATATTTGATGAACAAGTCATGTTCGTATTTCTTTGCTTGTCACTTACTGGGTTAACCATCAGTGACCTCTCTCCTTGTGCCCTTGATCTTCGACCTCCAGGTGGACAGGTCACCACAGTCTTTCAGGAGGTCAGGGGGGCACCACAGCAATAGTAATCTAGTATTACTGTAACATTTGTCAGATTAAGTACATAATTTGATTCTTTGGCTTGGGCATATGCTTCATCTGCTTCTGTTTTCTGCCCCTTAAAACACAAACTCAGCTTGGAAGAGCTTTCTGTTGTGGAATATTGTTGATTGTTAGCTACTTGCCCATGCTTTTGTTTCTGTAATACTCCTCATCCCTAAGACTGTCACATCCTAGTTTTGTTTGAGTCATCATTCATACCTATGCCATCCACTGACTAAACCACTCAGATGCAACAAAGCTTTTTCTCTTTTTCCTTTGTGTTAAATTAAAGTTTAGATTTTGCTTTCAGTCACTGTTTATTTGCACATTAGTTTGCCCTTAGACCGTTTCCTCTTAAATTACCGAGGACTGCATTAAGAAATTTGGGAACATGGTAGCCATTTACACACCTTCAGTGGTTCCGTGCAAGGATCCACACCTGTTCTGCAAAAGGGACCCTGGAAAGCTGATATTGAACGTTCACATATCAAAACAGTACTCGACAACTTAACACTGTATGGCCTTGTTGAGAAAAATACAAATTTCTGCTTAGAGATTTTAATTGCATCCTCAAGAATATAGAAATAGGAAGAACAGGCCAAAATTGCCCAAAAATTCCAAATGGAAGTTTGCATTTCTGGTTCAGAATCATCAGAAATGCTAAACCTTCTGCTATCAACTTTGTGTCTGTTGAATGTACTGGATAAATTTGCAGTATTTTCTGCACATACTTACGCCAATGATTGTGTGCTATATCCCCTCCTCCCTATGCCCCTATATGATACCAGCATGGTAGCCAACAAGTAGGAGATCTTTTGATGCTAAAGGTTGGAGTTTTCATTGGGTTTTTAGCAGTATGTGAAATGTACCATTCGTTTGGGCAATCCAATGAAGTTTAAGGCAGATTTCTGATATGACCAAAATTGTGCTGAAAAATTATGTTACTACTCAGCGAACAAACAGGTTCATACGCGTATAACCCAGCAAAATATGGCTAATCTCAGTGCGTATCTGAACTGCCTGGAGTTTTTCCACATTTCATCTAAATATGGACCCCTCCTTTCCATATCATTTCCAGGATCACCTTGATATGGGTGGCTGTTTATCCTCAAATATGTATACAGACAATCAAGTTGAGTTTCATCAAGTTTGCATTCGAGTTGTTCAGTTGGAGGACGGTACAATATGAACCGATGGATCATGAGTTAAGTAGTTGTCAGTAATGAATTACATGTAAAAGATACTTGGTAACACATATTGTTGCCTCCCTTGGGACCTTATTATATTGTAAATATATATATATATATAATATATAATATCTGAATCATATTGGTCAAATAATAAGTCATATCATCCCAGTAAGTTATCTGCCTCTTGTGATAGATACGTCTGTGTATTTGTTGTCAAGTTCATTATATCATCTCTACTGTCATTCAACAACAAAACACTGTATACAGTAATCGTAATTTGGTTTCAGCATTTTACAATGTTTTGTCATTGCATGGCAGTGTAGATGGTATGTTGGGTCATATACATCATATAACATAATATAGTATATGACGTAATGCAGCAGCATTGATGATAAGTCTTGCAACCAATCAAAATGAGGCTGAAGTCACTTTTTGCCTAAATCAGGTTATTGTAAGCCATGAAAACAAAATGTGTGTACTTTTATTAGGTTTGAGAAAAAAAATGACCCATTACTTTTCTGGCTCAAGATATAATTGTTTGATGTGTAGGGGGTCACCTGTTGCAGTGTGAACAAAAATTCTGAGACTGATAGCCAATTTTATACTACTGTATATTAATTCATCTCCCTCATCAAAACTCAGCTATTCGCAGTTATTGATAATTTATGCGTAAAATCAACATACATTTGGGCATAGAAATTATTTAGTTTCAGTTTCTCCAATAAAGAAAATTTTGGTACACTGATGGCTGTCTACACCTGCAGAGCCTGATATCTTAGTTCCTTAGGGTGGCACCCTGAGCCTGATTTTGACTTGCTGCAAGACACATGTTAAATGTTTGGTTGGTCGTAGATGTGATGACATTCCCCAGGGTAGGGAAGGTAATTTGGAGAAATTAATTACATCATGATCATATCATGCCCAGGAGATTATCTGCCCTTTGTGGTGGAGTAGCTTATCATGTTTTGTTTACACTTTGAGCCCAGACATTGCAGGGCATTGAGTTGTGTTGATGTATTTAGGGGAGAGCTGGTGAATATTTTAGAATGCAGCTAAATATGTAAGGTATTGTGTCTTGTTTTGTGTAGGCCTGTAGTGCTGGGCAGTGGAGTAAAAAAAAAATCAAACTTTCTATGAGTGAGGTGGCCTTATCTAATACCACTAAACAGTGACATAACAGTGACATCAAGGGACATAACTTTTGTTTCAGAAATTTCAGAGTAGCAACTCGAAGTTACACAAATGTTTACAAAGAGGACATGGTTGTAAAATTTGTAGAGCTAGTTCATTCTATGAGGTTCCTGGTATTTTGTGTATATGAGGTTTGAGGAAATGACATATTGTACTTCTGATTCACATATTTTAATTCACAAATTCAGCCAGTTAATTTTATTGGTCAAAAATAAGTTAAAAGGAAACAGTTCCTTGCATACATGAAACACTACTTACAGTTTTTGTGCAACAACAGATAAGATCGACTGATACAGACTTGAGATTTATTTTTTGAAGCAGAGCTGCAACATATCATTGAAGAAATCAGTATAAAGTTTTCTTTTTTCTGTGAAAGATAAATTTCCTGCCATGAAATGCCCTTATTGCCACCTCAGAGGTTGTCTTTGTTGCCAAATCACTGTGACATTTTCCCCAAATTGAGACCGCGTCAATAAACAAGTTTTGAGTTTTGAATCATATATTTCACACTCACAATACATTATGATTATTATAGCCTGTTTACAGAAGACCTTACATGCACATTATGGAAATGACTCAATCATTGTCATATTTATTGTTTTTAGCTAGTAATTAGGCATGAGGGAAGTAAGGCTTGAAGAAGCCTCTAGAAAATATCCACAAATAATCATGCACCTCTAAACGCGATTTCTTTTTCGAATATTTCACAAACAATCAACTGATTTTTGTTGGTGGCTGGTTAAATAGTGAGTCCGAGAGGCCCTGATATTGCACACAGGCTGTTCTTGTAGAAAATGGCAGACAGGGGATGTGGTTGTCCTCGCGAGAATGAAGGGAGGGCGGGGTTATGGTTGTTTATGTTTTACAGCATGCAGGCATGCTTCCATTGACAGTTTCAAGATGACCCACACTGCGTTAAATGTCTTTCCATATCATGTGGTGATTCTGTATTTTCTCGTATGCTAACCTAGGAGGAAGTTTGCAGTCACTTGCCGTTTTTTATTTATTTGATCTTTGCGACGTGAACAATGAACCACCTATGAACTTTTTTTAATATGTAGGGAGGAATGATGTCATGCAGTGAAATCATTTCATAGCGAACTTGGATGTAGTGAAATATCTTTGCCAAAGACTATATAAATTGCTATTATCCTATACATGTACTTTCATTATATCATGGATATGCCACATATTTTTGGAAAAAAAGCAATAAAAAAAGATTTAATAAATAATCTAGGAAGAAGTGTGAAGCAGCTTCCTTATTGAGCAAAGATCTGTATGTCAGTCATGGTGTCTAAAAGTTTGCCATCAATTACTGCCATTCTAGTATATGTAAGAACATAATATATTCTAACACAAACCGGTTTTGAGGTATTAGTCATAGACTGTAAATCACTCAGTGGATTAAGGGGGTAAGTTTGCTTTTTTTTTTCTGCATCTTTTTAGTGCAGAGGCAGTGCGCAGTCATGTCTATTTAAGAACTGCGATTGTCTGTTCTATGCTGCAGTATGGCCAACAACATGGCATAACTCTGAGTGTGACTGACTCACAGTTTTGGTATAGGATTGAGAGTTCAGGTGATACCAAACACTCAGGCAAGCTTCTCACTTGAATTTCAAAAATCCATAGATTTACATAATGTAATTTGATATTAAAACCCATCAAATGAACAGTGTGTGTGGGTGCTTAGTTGTTACATCCAGGGTTTGCATCTTTTCTGGTAATGCCCTATTTTCATGTATGATTACAAATGGCCGTTCTCTTTGACACTGCATTGCCTGACCAATCGCTCACATCTGTTCCTTCTTTAGAGTGATGAAGTATTTATTGTTACAGTGTGATCGCCTTTTTGCAGCACATTCACTTGAAAGAAGCTACTAGGCAAATGGTTGTTCATATTAGTCGTGATTTTGTTGTTTTTGTTTTTTTTCCTCTACTTGATGTTTTTGTTTTAAAAGAATTGACCTTTCCGAAGAGGTAAAAACAAGCTTTCAGTGTGGCTACACTAGGCCAGCAAACATCCATTTTCATTGATTTAGCAGCTCTGTTTTTCAGCCATATTGCTTGGTTACCAGTAGCTATAAATAAGCATTTTCCTGTTATGGATGCATTCGAGCCTTATTCTCAGGCCAAGGAAAATATAGGATTCTTTGCTCTGGCTGGTTGATTCGGAAAGGTGAATTCCATTGAACATCTGATTGCCACTCCCTGTGTCGGTATTAATGGCAATAAACAGGGCTTCTTCCACCATCTGCATGGTTTAGCATTAGGGGTCAGGTTAGACAGGACAAACTCTATCCCTAACCTTGCTTCTAACTCAAATGTAGCATTAGGTGGAGAAGTCACTGCATATTGTCGTATCTGCACATTTGATCGGCAATGATCAACTTAGGTTTGTGTATGTTTACCAAGATTCTATGGTCACTATTCATTTTCTCCCTGCCCCATCGCCTTTGCCTCAGTCTTTTTCATGGAATCTTGTGCAACATCAGTGATGAGGAAGTTCACATTAGATCACATGTTTCTTGTAAATGATATTGTCTACCTTGGTCATCAGTATGTGGTACTGTATTTATGTATGATAATATTGTGTTGTACCAAAGTCTTTGAAATTGTTAAGCGTACTAGACAGCAAAGATGGACCATGAGGTTAACCCCCCCGAAATTATGTATACATTTATTATTATTATTATTATGATAGAGGTAGAGTGTTTCTGTATGCATTTAAATGTGAAACAGACTTTCAACTTTGATGGCATACATGCTTGCCATATCAGCCCTGTAATGCCCTTGTTCAAGGAATATTCATAGCTAGGCTTGGTGACACGTTGACTTCCGGGATGGGGTCGGGTGGGTTGGAGGGCTTCAGTGATTTAAGAGATAAAGTGTTTCTTGTATTGGCATTGTTCATAGAATATTCCATGACAAAGCTGGGTGACATAATTATTGATTTCTGGGGAGTAGTAAACATGAGTAGAAACTGTTGTGTTCCACCATGGAAGGCTAATTCTGATCGGTGCAAACGTAGGCTAATAGTAATCAATAGTTGAAATTAGTTTAACTGGACAGTCTAGCATAATCTCAGAAAAAACTCACGAATGGTTTTAACAGTGTATGTCATTAGCCAAGAGCTTTCAAAGAGTGGACAAAAAGAGAAACAGTCTTCAGAAACACAGATTTGCGACAGGACGAACTGATGCTTGGGTGAACATAGGTATTCCCTGAAATCTCCAGTGTGCTAACTTAGGCTTTTATGCAGTGAAAAAAAAAACCACCTGAATTTGCTGAGCACTATTACGGGTAGGTATTGAGAAATTAGTATTCAAAATAACTGAAGTCAGGATATCTCGTAATCCTCATATTTACCTTCACTTTTAGAATTAAAGTTTGTTTACATATAGAATTTGGTGTTTCAGATAAAATGGCTTCTACGCTGCCGTTCCCATAGTCATGTGAGTGTGTCAAAACTAAAGTTTGGAGAGAAGATGCTGAACCTCATGATGCGCAATGTAATTTTCCTTTTCTGTTTGTTTTTTGGGGTTTTTTTTACTGTGCTTTCAGCACACAACACCTTGCTTTCCCGGATAGGCTTGATTCATCTTACGGTCCACCTTTGCTGCCCTGTACACAGTGCATGACTTTGTCACAAGTAAATGTAAAACTGTGAATATGTCCGTACGCAGAGATCCTGTAGATATGGGACAAGTAAAAAGAAAATGAGCAACAGCCTCTCGAAGAAAAAAAATAAAGTCGAGTTTGACTTGTCATTTTGTTTGTTAGCTTGTGTGTTTGTGTGGTGAATTGCTGTTCTGTATTGAAACGAGAGCGGACCTGTTTCTGCCAACTTTGGAGAAAGTATTGAATTGACCAGGTTAAAACACCGAAGATGGTGGCTTTGTAAAAAGGGAGAGTTTTCTACTCATTGGCTGGTAGCGGGACAATGATATCTTGATAGTGCCTTGAGGCAAAAGAAAGTTTGGCGCCCGCCACCCACTTCATCTCTCGATGCAACAACAATAACACAGTTCCTTCTCGGTCCTTTTTCTTTCTTCCTTTTTTTCAGAATTTATTTCTCCGATTACCCTCCACCTTCTGTCTCTCCTTTCTTTCTCCATTTCCCTTCCTTTTCTCTATCTCGCTTTTTCTCTCACTCTCTCTCTCTCTCTCTCTCTCTCTCTCTCTCTCTCTCTCTCTCTCTCTTTCTCCCTCTCCCCACTGATGCACGCCTCATCTTCGTATATTCTGAAGTTAACTTATTCAGTATTGATGTGACCGAATGCGCCATACTAGGCTTCACTATGAAAGGGCATGGACGAACCCAGTTGTAAACAGCGTTTTACATAGCGTGTTTCTTTCACTTCACTCGTTAGGGTTTCATACGAATCATTTACACATAACAGTAGCTGATAACTTACTGTTGATATTTCCACGATTTGTAGCAGACCCTTGTCTTGTTTTAAATGATGATGCTGATGATGATGATGATGATGAATGTGATTATGCTGATAAGGTGATGATGATGGTTTTCTAAAGCAAATGCGTTAGGAAGACAGTAATGTGGAGAATGGGCTCTATGGGATTTGTGAACCTACCTGCGAATTATTTTACATTCTCCCCTGATTTTGTAAATTAAACCTGAAGTTTGGGTCATTCACTTCGGTTTAGGTGTGGCCTTCTGTGCGGAGCACTTGTCGTTAAGGAAACTGGTTAGCTTGTTTACATCTTTCGATGTATCGGTTCGCAGCTCGAAAACGAACTGCAAGATCTATATTTTGAACATCATTTTTAATAAGCCCATTGAATTCTGCAAATAATTTAAGAAGACTTAGAGATTGTGGAATTTCTTGTAAGTGACAGTAGAGAAAACAGTTCATTGGCTTAAAGAGGGAAATTGGATTAGGCTTCTGTAACCAGAAACGTTTAAAATAGCGACCAATAGTCTGAGAGAAAAATGTGCGTACTCGCGACTCTTAACGGTGTTTTTATTGTTTCTTTTCACGCAAGAGTACGACCTTCCGGTGGGTTTTTTTCGGCGACGAGCCGACGAGAGGTTGGCGGTCCATACCGTACCAGTTTTGAGAAGTTCCTTAAAATTACTTAGATTATTTGCTTTACGAAAATTTGTTTGCAGTTTATTCCAAACAATGACTCTGTAGACGTAAAGATTCTTTGATGAATGATGAACAGCATCAGTGTAATGATTTATGTATCAGGTCTCAAAGGTCAGCATGTCGGTTAAATGAACAGTTGGCAGATCAGTGAAAACTGAGTGTTTGAGGAACATGCGCCTTTACAATGCATTGTGTGTCACTGTCCTTCCGACCTTCGAACTTACAAGTGCGGCTGAACTTTTTCCGATAGTGAACTGCTCTATTTTTTTTTTAACCATCTTTTAACACTTGCCTTCAACTTTTGACCCTAGTCCGTAAATGATAATGCTCACCTCTTAATTTCACAAATACAGAATTATTAAGCTCGTATGAAGCATTTTTCATTAATTTTCAGCGGACCACTCTTTTCTTCATAAAAACAACCAAATGGTTTCGTCTGTCATCAAGAGAACAAAAATGGGGCGCTTCGATTCCGCGATTCCAAGGTTGAATAACTAGGTATGTTATTTCGTCCACTACTTTTGAAAAGTATTAGTAATCGTGATGGATGTATAGGCAATGGCGATATCAGCCACCAGCGTGTGAAGTAAATAATCATCTTATGGATGGCACAAGGTGCCAAAACCCTCGTCCAAGGCGCTAAAATCAAATTTATGTTTGCTCGCAATTAATTTAGAAGTGGTCAAATGCGTTCGTATTTGGAAAGTAATCATGTTGGGCCTCATGCTCGCTAACAATGTGAATATGTCCCAACTTTATTGCGCTCAGTGGCGAATAATACTTTAGTCCCCCAAGTGATACAAATACATTTTCCAGTAGTCCTCGATACCGATAGCGATACTTTGATATATGATCAATTTCTGAATGCCTTTTATCTAGTTATTGCCAGAGTTTATTGTGTCCATCTATAAGCGCAAAGAATTGCTTGAATAGCACATCACATGAACCAACCAACCAACCAACCAACCAACCAACCAACCAACCAACTAACTAACCAACCAACCAATGATCGCTTCTCTTTGCCTTGTATAGTTAATTCCACGATCCACCTCTAAAGGAAATAAAAGTTAACAATGAAGAATAGGTTCACTGATTGAAATATCAGGGTCCATTAAATTTATCTTTCCTGGAACAATGTGCAGTTCACACTGCCTTTAAATTAATAAAGTTCAAAATAAGAAAATATTCTGTTCAACTTTTTAGGTTCTCGATACTTCGTCTTAGTTTTAAGGTACTCGAGTAATTCCATGCATATCAACGTATCGAGTACTCGGTATTTGTACCTTCCCACCACTGGGTAGCAGCAGATCACTGAGATCAGAACTTCAGAACACCGCAGTCGCTCGTCGTGTCAACCGCGTTTTCAGGGAACAGGTAAGCAAAGAACAACATCATTTTTATATCTTGCAGCAAGGCAAAGTGAGGCTTAAATCAAATTTCAGCTAAATCAAGTTGTTAGAATAGCTTGAAAACATTGTGTGAAGCGTCATTATGTGGACAAAATTTTGACCTAGAGTCTAGATCTAGACTACCATTACTCTGGCCTGAGATATAATCCAGACTAGTTGTTTGAAAAGGAAGGAGGAACCACCTATGCGACGGGAGAAAGTTCTGAAGAAATAGTAGCTGGAGAACAAGTAATTCATACAATATAATTCATTTAGTATGCTTCACAAAAGCGCAAATTTACCCAAAGGTACTGACCTTTTACCCATGAAATCAATGTATTGATAGAGAAATAAATTCGTTTTCAATTTCTCCAACGTATGAAAGCTCGATATCGGATGGCCCCTGTTAACTTGACAGCTTGATAGTCCTAGTCTAGCGACATGAGTCTCATTTTGACTAATCGTGAGACATTTGGTATCTTATAATCCAGTATCACATATAAGGTACTAGATCTAGATGTATAATACAAAGATCTGGTACGAAAGATCCGCCGCAGCTGACAAAGCAGAGATCAGTAAGAGTGTTATTGGTAGCAGCGACTTCCATCTCACACAATACACACATCACATCATCTGAACCTTGGCACACTTTTTGTCTGCTAATTATTTATTTCTCTAGATATTCCCTCCAAAACTGTGACATTCATAAAAAAACATTCCTCAGCACGATATTGGACATATTATAGACACACCAATATGGGCATTTGGTATTTAAAAATGAGTTATTATTATTATTATTATTATTATTTTTATCATTATCGTGTTTAAAGTAGGACCTTGTGATTTTCAATCTCGTATTTTGCTCGAAAACCGCTCGCGGCCAGAGAATCGAATCCACAAACTCAGACTTGGCAGTCTTCATTCTCACAATTGGCACAGTCACTCTGCCTTTCGTCACACTATCCTGTCGTTGACAAAGATCATGACCTTGCTATGATTCTTCATTTATTCTCATTTAGATCACCAGAATGTTAACCTGGGACCACGTTATTTAGTTTTGATAAAAAAATAAATATAAAAATTATCTTTAGTTACTTAACACTCTTTTTTGGAAGTAATGTTGGTAATCTCAGATTCATATATTACATGAACGCTACACTCCTGAAATTATTCTATAAAAAAAAAACCAAAAACAACTTATTATTTAACTAACGGTGAATTTAGAAAATTTGAAGATCATTTTTGCTCTTCGGTCTTTACCAAACTTGAGATCAGTCAATATCCCCATAACATTGATGTGGGTTGCCTCTCTCATCGATTTAGTTGTATACAAATAAAGCACTATTTATTAATATAGATCTTGATTTTGTCCATTCCTCACATGTTTTTGACACTGGCAGTCAGTGGTTCTTCCCACAACCATTACGGAACCGTGCGAATCTGTTCGTGCATTTAGCTTCGTAACCACTCTTGAATGTATGAAAATCGGGCAATCCCGGTGACTGTATACCGTTGCGGTGAAGAGAAGTTAATAAACTATTGCCTGTTGGTGCGAACTGGATAATGACGCTTTGGATGCGGATAATCTCCTTTGACTTATTTGAATATAGCGCGTTTTAGTGACATGGTTTGTAGGATTCCTTGTAAGCAAATCATGTCTGGTTTAAAGGAAGACAGCTCACACCAGAAATAACTTACTGAGAGGAGAAATGTAGTTCAGCTGATGTGGGATGTGGGATTCCTTGTGCATATCTCATGTTTGCGTTAAGAGAGATCTCACACTAAAAATATCTTGCTATGATGAGAAAAGCAATTTTGTTGTCGAGGGATTTGAGATGCCTTGTACATATCTTATGTCGGGGTAAGTGAAGACATCTCACACTAAAAGTAACTGCTGAGATGAGAAACATAATTTATTGACGCAGGATGTGAGAATTCTTGTACGTATCTCTGGGTTAAGGGAAGGACATCTCACACTAGATGCGTGGCCGAACGGTTTTAAGACGTTGGACTCAAAATCTAAAGGTCGTGGGTTCGATTCCTGGGTCACGTTGTAAGTGCATTGGGGAAGCATTTCATTCACATTTTCCTCAGTCTACTCGTCTATAAAATGGGTACCTGGTGTGGCGAGCAAGTGTTGATCAGTATAGACTTGTAGTGGAGAGGCAATAAGTACAACAGCTTCTCTTTATAAACGCCAATGACGTTGCCACGTTGATACACAAACCAAGTCTGTTGTGCAGGAAATAGAATACTTCTTTATTGGTAACCAGCGAACAGTTCACTATGCACAGACCATAACAGTCAACTCTCAACTCTCTCCTAAAATACTACCTCCGTGCCTTTTATAATAACTTCAATAGATATTCTGGAATAAGTGACGTCATCAGCATATGATGCGCAAAAACAAAACGCGCTAGTCTAGAAGGTACGTGCAGCAAGTTCTAGGCTGATTAGAATCAAAACATGCCAATCGCGGCCCCACTCGAACTTTCGAGAAGGCTAAAATGCATTTACTCAAAAACACTAGACGGTCGAGCTTTGATCTAATACATACACCTCGGCCGCTAGACAGCCTTAATATTAGCGGGCGGGGGTGAGAGGGGCGGTGCACTGCCACCTTAGTTAAAAGAGAGCAAAAATAAACTGACCCCAGCAAGGATGTCAGCTACTACTGCAATA
>JAWQUT010000726.1:87660-108276 GCA_033807755.1 Ellobium chinense
CACGCACTCGAACACAGTGCCAGTGCAAAACAATGTGTGTCATTTTAATAATCGCCATTTTTTAAACTTTTGAATAAAGCATTAAATCGAGGTCTGTACGCGTAGACTTTGTTAATTTTGATACGCTGATTACGAAAATGTCATCAGTTTTAAGCTAAAATTAGCATTTAACTATTTATTTGCAATTAAAAATCACCCCACTCACGAAAACATCAAAGGAAGCCGCCACGTGATTTAGTGGCTACCGATCGCACGCTCAAAAATCAAGCAGCGCTTGATTTCTGGGGACATGCGATTTTTCGTATTGAGTTCATGCGATTTTGCGTTTACACGTGGCGATTTCTCGCCATGATCCTTGCTCGGGACAAAAGGCCCATTTACACGTAGCAATTTATCCCCGAGATCCGTCCCGAGCAAGGATCATGGCGAGAAATCGCCACGTGTAAACGCAAAATCGCATGAACTCAATACGAAAAATCGCATGTTCCCAGAAATCAAGCGCTGCTTGATTTTTGGGCATGCGATCGGTAGCCACCAAATCACGTGGCGGCTTCCTTTGATGTTTTCGTGAGTGGGGTGACTTTTAATTGCAAATAAATAGTTAAATGCTCATCCTTGCTTAAAACTGATGACATTTTCGTAAGCAGCGTATCAAAATTAACAAAGTCCACGCGTACAGACCTCGATTTAATGCTTTATTCAAAAGATTTTAAAAATGGCGATTATTAAAATGACACACATTGTTTTGCACTGGCACTGTCATCGAGTGCGTGTTGCCACCGGGTCATTTGCTTTACCTACGAGTGATTTTTCAACACATTTCTCTAATGTAGAACCGTCATTTCACTGTTGAAATGAAGGAAATCTGCGTTTGCATCCAATTCACTGTTTTTTCACAATTTTTCCAATAACTTACTAGAAACAAATTTTGTGTTCAATTTTGGTTTGAAAATGAGTTGTCAATTGGCCACCTACCCCACCGTAGCAAAAATCCGTACAAGTTGCAGACTGGCGTTGCGTCACGGGATTTGTATCAATGAGATCGCCACGTGTAAATGGAAATACGTTGGGGAGAAATTGCGTGAGAGAAGTCGCGAGTTTTCTCGCATGCGACCAATCCCCACGTGTAAATGACCCTTTACTGTTGGTATTTCCACGATTTGTAGCAGACCCTTGTCTTGTTTTAAATGATGATGCTGATGATGATGATGATTGTGATGATGCTGAGATGGTGATGATGATGGTTTTCTAAAGCAAATGCGTTAGGAAGACAGTAATGTGAAGAATGGGCTCTAGATTTGTGAACCTACCTGCGAATTATTTTACATTCTCTCCTGATTTTGTAAATTAAACCTGAAGTTTGGGTCATTCGCTTCGGTTTCGGTGTGGCCTTCTGTGCGGAGCACTTGTCGTTAAGGAAACTGGTTAGCTTGTTTACACCTTTCGATGTATCGGTTCGCAGCTCGAAAACGAACTGCAAGATCTATATTTTGAACATCATTTTTTAATAAGTCCATTGAATTCTGCAAATAATTTAAGAAGACAGAGATTGTGGAATTTCTTGTAAGTGACAGTAGAGAAAACAGTTCATTGGCTCAAAGAGAAACCAGAAACGTTTAAAATAGCGACCAATAGTCTGAGAGAAAAATTCGCGTACTCGCGACTTTAACGGTATTTTTGTTGTTTCTTTTCACGCAAGAGTACGACCTTCCGGTGGTTTTTTTTCGGCTACGAGCCGACGAGAGGTTGGCGGTCCACACCCTACCAGCGTTGCCAGATTTTGCTCTTTTGGATCTAAACACCAAAGTTTTTGACTCTTTAAAAGCCATTGATTTCCAATAAAGATTTAAAAGAGGTAGGATATTAATGCTAGATTTTCCACCATTATGAAATAATTCANTCCCCGAATAGATGAATACCATTGTTTAATGATGCGCCCACGATTTAAAGATATCAGAGACAAAATACTTCCTTGGTATTTTGAAGTTAATCTAAAAATGTTCACACTAGTAAACGAATGTGATGAAAAAAAATATGAAAAGAATGAGTAATTTTATGCTTCGGAATTTTGAAGTAATAATAATAGAAATCAATTTTTTTTAATTATAAAAAATATAGACATTTGCATGGACATGAGCTCCCTCCGGCAAGGAACTACATGTACATAGAAAAGAGAAGCTAGGGAGAGGAGCTAAGAAATATGATGTGAAAGAGTGAATAATAATAATGCATAACATGTGTATAGCGCTCATTCCTTTACATGCAGGTTCTGAGCGATTTACATAGAAAATTGAATCAAAATTATATAATATTCAGCTCACACACCCAAGTATACTATACTCCGCACATATATACCACCATACATTGCTGGTATGACTTTAAAGAGAGAGAGAGAGAGAGAGAGAGAGAGAGAGAGAGAGAGAGAGAGAGATTTGGTTCGCAGACTGTCACGGTCAATCAAAATATTGTTTGAATAAATGCGTTTTGAGAAGTTTCTTAAAATTACTTAGATTATTTGCTTTACAAACATTTTTAAAATTTTTTTGCAGTTTATTCCAAACAATGGTTCTGTAGACGTGAAGATTCTTTGATGAATGATGAACAGCATCAGTGTAATGATTTATGCATCAGGTCTCAAAGATCAGCATGTCGGTTAAATGAACAGTTGGCAGATCAGTGAAAACTGAGTGTTTGAGGAACATGTGCCTTTACAGTGAAATTGTGTGTCACTGTCCTTCCGACTCTCGAACCTACAAGTGCAGCTGAACTTTTCCCGATAGTGAACTACTCTATTTTTTTTTTAACCATCTTTTAACACTTGCCGTCAACTTTTGACCCTTGTCCGTTAATGATAATGCTCACCTCTTAATTTCACAAATAGGCCTACAGAATTATTAAGCCAGTATGAAGCATTTTTGATTAATTTTCAGCGGACCACTCTTTTCTTCATGAAAACAACCAAATGGTTTCGTCTGTCATCAAGATAACAAAAAATGGGTAGCTTCGATTCTGAGATTAAATAACCAGGTATGTTATTTCGTCCACTACTTTTGAAAGGTATTAGTAATCGTGATGGATGTATAGGCAATGGCGATATCAGCCACCAGCGTGTGAAGTAAATAATCATCTTATGGATGGCACAAGGTGCCAAAACCCTCGTCCAAGGCGCTAAAATCAAATTTATGTTTGCTCGCAATTAATTTAGAAGTGGTCAAATGCGTTCGTATTTGAGAAGTAATCATGCTGTGTCTCATGCTCGCTAACAATGTGAATACGCCCCGATTTTATTGCGCTCAGTGGCGATTAATACTTTAGTCCCCCAAGTGATACAAATACATTTTCCAGTAGTCCTCGATACCGATAGCGATACTTTGATGTATGATCAATTTCCGAAGGCCTTTTATCTAGTTATTGCCAGAGTTTATTGTGTGCATCTATAAGCGCAAAGAATTGCTTGAATAGCACATGACATGAACCAACCAACCAACCAACCAACCAACCAACCAACCAACCAACCAGCCAACCAACCAACCAACCAACCAACCAACCAACCAACCAACCAACCAAACAACGATCGCTTCTCTCTGCCTTGTGTAGTTAATTCCACGATCCACATGTAAAGGAAATAAAAGTAAACAATGAATAATAGGTTCACCGACTGAAATATCGGGATCCATTAAATTTATCCAGGGGCGTAGCGTAATGGTAGTCAAATAGTCATTGACTACGGCTTAGAAAAAAAAAAACGCCTCATAAAATGTTTACAAAAACAACCTACTAAAAATATTGACATAAATGTCAGTGCTCATAGCTCATTATTAATTCGCCGCCTTGTAACATACTAAGCCTCAAACACCTCCAAAAAGCAGGGAAAAAACGCTGCACAAATCGCTTGAAATGTTTATCACAACAATGGTACTTGCACCCTGACTGAGCCCCAAGCCCAGCCCAGTTTAGCTAGCCAAGTAGTCATTTGGGATTTTGACTATATAGGTTAACTCGCCGGCAGCTCCTCTTCTACTATATTATGCGACAAAATCAGCACATTAACCCAGACTGAGCCTCAGCAACGTCCACGAGCAGTGTTAGAATTTCCATGCCTGTAGGCAAAATTCTAAATGCCTACGGAAGAGAAACGAGGCCGTAAAGAAAGAAGTTAAATGAATGACTTCCCCTGTTTTCATTCACCGACTTGGAATTGGGTCGTGTGGATTAGCTACTGCCTGTGTGTTTTCTTGTTTCGGTGCTCATAGGCTAGACTAGATAGATCTAGGTCTAAAGTCTAGATCTATACCCAGAAACTGTATCATTTTTGGCAAGATGGATTTAATGAAACTGCTAGTATACGGTACTTGGCTGTTTGCATGCGACATGCGACGAATAAAAGACACTCTCAATTATGAGGTAAGCCAGACATCTAAATTTTTTTTTAAAAAATGTCTAATGTTCGTTGTTGCGGAAGAAAGTTGATGAAAGAATTATCCTTATTCTTCGACACCGTCCTTAATTATTTTCCCGACATGCCCTCCTTATCTGTAAGGAGTAAACAATAGGTCAAAACTGCTGCTGGTATCATTGTTGTTAATGTTGCCGTTGTTATTGCTTGATATTATTGCCTTGTTATTATGCAGCATTCCTGGTATGGATGGTAAAGCAAATCTTTGCTATAAAATACTACTTTGTGTCATGCGTGATACCGCGTCTCTACTTAATGTGTATGTAGAGTGACGTTGAGGTAAAAAGACAACCATTCACCTAGCATTATGCAAGTTTGAGTTTGCCTACCTGGTTTCGACCCCCGCGCTACGCCCCTGAATTTATCTGTCCTGGAACAAAATGTTCACACAGTCTTTAAATAAAGTTCAAAATAAGAAAATATTCTGTTCAACTTTTTAGGTTCTCGATACTTCGTCTTAGTTTTAAGATATTCGAGTAATTCCACGCATATGAACGTATCGAGTACTCAGTATTTGTACCTTCCCACCACTGGGTAGCAGCAGATCACTGAGATCAGAACTTCAGAACACCGCAGTCGCTCGTCGTGTCAACCGCGTTTTCAGGGAACAGGTAAGCAAAGAACAACATAATTTTTATATCTTGCAGCAAGGCAAAGTGAGGCTTAAATCAAATTTCAGCTAAATCAAGTTGTTAGAATAGCTTGAAAACATTGTGTGAAGCGTCATTATGTGGACAAAATTTTGACCTAGAGTCTAGATCTAGACTACCATTACTCTGGCCTGAGATATAATCCAGACTAGTTGTTTGAAAAGGAAGGAGGAACCACCTATGCGACGGGAGAAAGTTCTGAAGAAATAGTAGCTGGAGAACAAGTAATTCAGAAAATATAATTCATTTAGTATGCTTCACAAAAGCGCAAATTTACCCAAAGGTACTGACCTTTTACCCATGAAATCAATGTATTGATAGAGAAATAAATTCGTTTTCAATTTCTCCAACATATGAAAATTCGATATCGGATGGTCCCTGTTAACTTGACAGCTTGATAGTCCTGGTCTAGCGACATGAGTCTCATTTTGACTAATCGTGAGGCATTCGGTATCTTATAATCCAGTATCACATATAAGGTACTATAATACAAAGATCCGGTACGAAAGATCCGCCGCAGCTGACAAAGCAGAGATCAGTAAGAGTGTTATTGGTAGCAGCGACTTTCATCTCACACAATAAACACATCACATCATCTGAAACTTGGCACACTTTTTGTCTGCTAATTATTTATTTCTCTAGGTATTCCCTCCAAAACTGTGAGATTCATAAAAACATTCCTCAGGACGATATTGGACATATTATAGACACACCAATATGGGCATTTTGTTTTTAAAAATGAGTTGTTATTATTATTATTATTATAATTATTATTATTATTATCATTATTATTATCATGTTTAAAGTAGGACTTCGTGATTTTCAATCTCGTATTTTGCTCAAAAACCGAGATTGTCGTTAAAGTGTCCTCGCTGCCAGAGAATCGAATCCACAAACTCAGACTTGACAGTATTCATTGTATGAGAACGTCTCACAATTGGCACAGTCACTCTGCCTTTCGTCACACTATCCTGTCGTTGACTAAGATCATGACCGTGCTATGATTCTTCATTTATTATCATTTAGATCTAGACCACCAGAATGTTAATCTGGGAGCACTTTATTTAGTTTTGACAAGAAAATCAAAGAAAACTTATCTTTAGTTACTTAACACTCTTTTTGGAAGTAAGTTCAGAAATGATGATCCTATTATCCAGGGCGTAGCGAGGATGATGTGTGTGTGTGTGTGTGTGTGTGTGTGTGTGTGTGTATGTGTATGTATGTATGTATGTATGTATGTATGTGTGTGTGTGTGTGTGTGTGTGCGTGTGTGTGTTTGTAATCTAGTAGGCTACGTATATCTCTTTTTTTCTTGGTGGGAGTCAGTGCCGTTTAAAAAGTCCAAAATTTGATATTTTGCTCCAAAAGAGACAAATCTGGCAACCCTGGTAGGTCTAGACTACCAACCTCTCGTGGCTGTGAGAAAAAAAAAACATAGGAAATCGTGTACAGATAGGGTCTTGCATGAAAAGAAATAACAAAACACCGCCAGAACAGCTGGTAAGTACATTTTTCTCTCGGATTTGGTCACTTTTTAAAAAGTTTCTCTCTTTACTTTGCCTTTGGATGCATTGCGCTGAAGATGTAGGAGCACTGAATCTGTGGGATAGTGTCTAGGCTCTCCGATTATCGGCGAAGAAAATTAGCTAACAATGACAAAATCGTATTACCAATGCTTGTAAATGGTTCATAGAAGAATTATGACGGAGTTGATGTTTAAATATTTCAGAAAATATCAAGGATCAATCAAACTGTATTAGACAAATACATAAAATGTTGGTAATCTCAGATTCATAGATTACATGGACGCTGCACTCCTGCTATTATTCTAAAAAAAAAAAACTTATTATTTAACTAACAGTGAATTTAGAAAATTTGAAGAGCATTTTTGCTCTTCGGTCTTTACCGAGCTTGAGATCAGTCCAATATCCCCATAACATTGATGTGGGTTGCCTGTCTCATCGATTTAGTTGTATACAAATAAAGCACTATATATTGATATAGATCATGATTTTGTCCATTCCCCACATGTTTTTGACACTGGCAGTCAGCGGTTCTTCCCACAACCACTACGGAACCCTGCAAAATAGTTCGTGCATTTAGCTCCCTAACCACTCTTGAATGTAGGTATGAAGATGCCAATGTATTTTTCACTGTTGGCTATATTAGGTTTTACACCTCTCATTAACTTATCCTGGGGTGCCGTTTCAAAATACTTTCCAAATATGTTGTTTAGCCCTTCCTCCACATTTTGACACAAAGAAAAATGCACCTGAAACAGTTAGATTTTGAGAACTTAGGCAGTGAAGCAGACACCCTAATATTTTAGGCCTTTTCACTCAGTAAACAGGGTAACCTTACCCACCAAGCAACAATCGCAAATTTTATACTTGAGTGACTAAACCTCACCTATTCTGAGTCTACACATATATTTGCACCTATCTAAGCCTTTGAAATTAAAATCCAACCCCTTTCCCCCCTACCCATGGCCAAATTTCTGATTTTATAGGGACTATTTAAAATTGCATATCAAAATGCCAGGTGCTATTGGCATCTTCATACCTGTTTGAAAATCAGGCAATCCCGGTGATTGCATACATTTGCCGTGGCGAGTAGTTAATAAACTATTGCCCGTTGGTGCGAATTCGATACTAACGCTTTGAATGCGGATAATCTCCTTTGGCCTTTTGAATACAGCGCGTTTTAGTGACATGGTTTGTAGAATTCCTTGTACGCAAATCATGTCTGGTTTAAAGGAAGACAGCTCACACCAGAAATAACTTACTGAGAGGAGAAATGTAGTTCAGCTGATGTGGGATTCCTTGTGCATATCTTATGTTTGCGTTAAGAGAGATCTCACACTAAAAGTATCTTGCAATGATGAGAAACGCAATTTTGTTGTCGAGGGATTTGAGATGCCTTGTACATATCTTATGTCAGGGTAAGTGAAGACATCTCACACTAAAAGTAACTGCTGAGATGAGAAACATAATTTATTGACGCAGGATGTGAGAATTCTTGTACCTATCTCTGGGTTAAGGGAAGGACATCTCACACTAGATGCGTGGCCGAACGGTTTTAAGGCGTTGGACTCAAAATCGAAAGGTCGTGGGTTCGATTCCCGAATACGGTCATGTTGTAAGTGCATTGGGGAAGCATTTCATGCACATTTTCCTCAGTCTACGCGTCCATAAAATGGGTACCTGGTGTAGCGAGCAAGTGTTGATCAGTATAGACGTGAAGTGGAGAGGCAATAAGTACAACAGCTTCTCCTTATAAACGCCAATGACGTTGGTACGTTGATACACAAACCAAGTCTGTTGTGCAGGAAATAGAATACTTCTTTATTGGTAACCAGCAAACAATTCACTATGCACAGACCGTAACAGTCAACTCTCATCTCTCTCCTAAAATACTACCTCCGTGCCTTTTATAATAACTTCAATTGAAATTCTGGAATAAGTGACGTCATCAGTATATGATGCGCCCAAACAAGACGCGCTAGTCTGGAAGGTACGTGCAGCAACTTCTAGGCTGATTAGAATCAAAACATGCCAATCGCGGCCCCACTCGAACCTTCGAGAAGGCTAAAATGCATTTACTCAAAAACACTAGACGGTCGAGCTTTGATCTAATACATACACCTCGGCCGCTAGACAGCCTTAATATTAGCGGGCGGGGGTGAGAGGGGCGGTGCACTGCCACCTTAGTTAAAAGAGAGCAAAAATAAACTGACCCCAGCAAGGATGTCAGCTACTACTGCAATATTCACGAATCATAATAGACCGAGCTGCGGTCCAGGACCATAGAGTAAAGGGAAGGGCNGGGGGGGGGGGGGGGGGGCACTAGCCCAAGCAAACAACAAGCATCATGAATGTTACACCTGGCTACAAGCAGTATCACATATTGTCAGAATGCTAGTGATCAGCGCCTGTAAATGGCAACGGCACTGTGTGCTCCCCAGGGAACTCAGAATGTCATAGAATGATCAGACCTGTTTTGGGTAATAATAATGTTAAATCACATCATCGAGCATTAGCCTGGATACGAGACCTATAAATCACTTTATTATTATTGTTATTATCATTATTGTCATCATTATTAGTAAAATAAGTAGCTGAAATGAGAAATGAATGTCTCTTAACCTGTCCTAATCACTGCTAGGTGGTGACTCTATCACAAGCATGGTGTTGAGCTCAGGTCACACCAGGTTGCTTCTCATTGGTACGCTGGCTCTACTAAACTGGCCAAATGCCCATGGAGGCGGAAATCTGGTCTTTCCTCCTAATATGCTAAGTAAGTACACTTGCATTTCTAGCTTCCATAACTTTCAATGGATGATCCATCATCATTAACATCGTTGTTGTCGTCATCATCATCATCATCATCAGTAACGTTGCTTTAGAAAACCATCATCATCACCATATCAACATCATCACATTCATCATCAGCAGCAGCAGCATCATCATTTAAAACAAATATTTTTTTAAAAAAAAGCACTGGATGGACGCAGTGAATTGGTGAAAATACTGTTAGGTTGAACGACGGCCGCACTAAGAAGTAAGACACAGAATGGGATTAGATGCAGTGTGGGTGGACACAGTGAGCAGATGGACGCGGTGTGAGAATGACACGGTGTGAAGGTCGCCGCAGTTAGAGCGTGGAGGCAGTGTGATGTGGGCGCAGTGTGGGAGGCAGTGTGATGTGGATGCAGTGTGGGCATGGATGCAGTGTGGGGATGGACGCAGAATGAAGGTGGCCGCAGTGTGAAGGGGGCCACAGTGTGAAGGTGGCCGCAGTTAGAGAATGGAGGCGGTGTGATTGGGACGTATTGAGCAGATGGACGGAGAGAGAGAATGACGCAGTGTTTAGGTGGCCGCAGTTAGAAGATGGGTGCAGTGTGATGTGAACATAGTAAGCAGATGGACGCAGTGTGGGGATGGACGCAATGTGAAGTGGACAAGTGTGAAGGTGGTCGCAGTTAGAGAATGGAGGCGGTGTGATCGGGATGTACTGAACAGATGGACGCAGTGTGAGAATGACGCAGTGTTTAGGTGGCCGCAGTTAGAGCGATGGACGCAGTGTTGGGGTGGTTGCGATCCGAAGGTAGCCGCTGTGAGGAACGGATGCGATGTGAAAGTAAATCACCAGACTAAAAAAGGTGGAAGGCGCCCACACTTAAGAGAGTGAACGCAGAGACATTGTATTGTAGCCTCTTTCTGATTACAGCAATCTCTAGTCCTGAGAAGGTTCAAGATTTCCTCCAGTGCTCCGGCTACTGGCCTGGACTCTATGAGGTCTGTACCAGCAGTAAGGTCTCATGTGCGGGCAAGTGTGGCACGGCTAGAGCCGGGCAGTATGGTGAGTTCTTCTATGGGCAGACCAAAACACACAAACTCACACGCACACACACATGAAGGTTAAAAACCAACTGCGGAGGGAAAAGTGNNNNGGGGGGGGGAGAGAAGAGAACAAAGATAAAGACCGATTTTTTTTAATAAAGAAAAGGATTTTAATATTTTATTCTCTGTTCAATTTTTGAAGGGATTTCTTTTGGGGAAAGGGAGGGGGAAAGGAAGTGATGGGGAGGGCTTCAGCACATTGTCTGCGCGTGTGTGTGCGTGCGTGCGTACGTGTGTTCAGTTTTCCTGAATTTCCGTTAACAACAAAAGTTAATAAAATAACCACGTTGTTTTCAATCAGAACGTGTGACCCTAGATTACCGACACTTAGTGCCATTATTGTATTTTAGATAATCTCTCAATCGTAATACAATCGACTCCGCTTAATCGCAGCTCCTCGGGATCACGGAAAAAGTTGCGATTAAGCGAAATTACGATTATGTGGAGCTGGTACTTTCGGCCATTTATTGCGAAGGGGGTAGGGGANGGGGGGGGGACTAACTTTTTCCCTCTGCAACATGTTCACTTTGATAAAATTCTTGTATGACATGGTTCAGTCACAAGTCATCAAATTCGGGACGGCGTTGTAGCTTAAGAATGTTTGATCGCCGCGTCCTGCATCACTGGCCATCCCGCAGTAGCCCAGCAATCAATAAAGAGTAGGATGGCTCGGTCTGGATCGACCGTCTATCCATACTTATTTATTAGTTGTTATCCTTCTACAAGTGATGTTTGATTTTTTTTTATGACCGCTGAGGAGTTGCGATATTCCAGAATGAGTTGCGATTATCCAGTGACTTTATATATAGGAAAAATTCGGCTCCTTGTGGAAAGTTGCGATTAAGCGGAAGCGGCGATTAAGCGGAGTCGACTATACTATAATAATCATTTTCCTCCTAGAGAGCTCCCCAATATGTTCCTGTGATCATCTCTGTCCATTCTATGACGACTGTTGTGGGGATTTTTATCTTCAATGTCCAAACGAGGCTGCTCAGTTCTCAGAGACCAAACTGCCGACTGGTGTTGAAGTCACTTGCGTGAGAGGCAGTGCTATCGTTTCCGGTTGTCCTGATGGCCAAAGTAAGTTTGTTTTTGTTTTGATTAGGTTTATTTCTATCAACCATGGCTCATTAATTTTTGTTTTAAAGTTTTAAGAAAGGAAGCATGCATATAAATTCTTATAAAAGAAAGTTAAAATCTCTGTTCGATGTAACCTTACAGGGTATAGTCTAATCTATGTCAAATGAAATTATCCCAGTTTTAAGCAATTACTTCTTTGCAGTTGAACTAACATTCCGGTAAACTTTGACGTGCCTAGAGATGGCATGCCATGTCTCTCTGTTGCCCTGTAATCATACATCGTCAGCTCTTGCGATTATCTGTAATGCTAGAGTGTTACAAGATGAATTTTGCTGAACAAGGTTGAAGAAATAGTCTAGCACTTAGACTGTACAATCGGCACTAAACTTCATGTAAGACTCTGAGTCACCGGTAAAGATCCGCTGGAGTTGTGGGTTTTATTAGTGATTCATATAAATCTGTTTTTATTGGTGGAAATGGTTTTTACAAGTCTTATTCCTGGTAGTGGCCGTAATCTTTCAAAGTAAGATACTATTTTACAAGAAAAAAATGAATATAACTAGTCTAGTTCCCAATCTAAATCATCGATAATGGCAGAAATGAGTCTGAAGGTTTAAACTGTGCAGTGGTCTAGGAAAGTCTTTCTAAGAAGCACGGTCTTAGAACTAAGATTTCGAAGTTTTCAACTTTACTGTGCCCTCAGGAATACCCTCAAAGAATGAGCTATATTGTCTCAGGATTATGAGTCTGAAATTCTGACTGCGCAAACCCCGTCGAAAAGGCCCTTATGAAATAAATTTTAATATATTCTCTTACAAAAAAATATTCTGAAGTATTGCTCTCAGCAGTGCTCGTTGGAAACCTTTTAAAGAAATGACTGTATGGTCTTAGAAGTAAGAGTGTAAAGTATTGTACTGTCCATTGTTAACTGGAAAATTATTTTTAAAAGGAGCTATACACTCTTGGAATTAAAGGTCTCAAATTTTCTACTGTGCAGTGTCGTATGAAAAAGAATATAAAGATTCTGAAGGTTTGTACTTTACAATGTATCTGTTCATGAAGGTACACCTGACGATACCGACACCGAGGGAAACATCGTGACAGATATGGCAACTGGCATTGCTTACATGAACCCCAGCGTCGCCCGCTGTAACCATGGAAACTTGCAAAGCCTCCTCCTGCCTTGGGATAGATATGTTGTTATAAATGATGCACGAACGCCTTCAGAGACACAGTTGCACAGCTTTATGATCCATGGAACATTCCCCGATTTCATGAAATGGTCGATCATTGACTCGGCTCCAGTGGGAATCAACACTAGAGAATGTGTCAATTTTTCCTCGATTTTTTGCATGGAAGTTAAGGAATTGGAAACTGGAGAGCCCTACTGCTCTGGACAAGAAGTGAATTTACGGAACGTAAGCGGTTTTTGTGACTCTTTCTTGATGAAATATGCTCTGAATCAGAAACCATCCACGTCGACGAGGACTGTTCCACCAGACGATACAAAAGCGGTGAGCTTCTCCACAGCCATCACCACAACCACTACTACCACAACGACAACCTCAGCAACCACTACGACAACTCCTAAGAAGATAGCAACCACATTTACACCACCAGTCACGATGGCAACGTTCACCCCTCCCGTCACTGAAGCAGCAGGAGCTGCAAGTGAATATGAGCGACCAGGAGAATGCTTCATCATCTTTCGATTTGAAACTGACAATAGAGATGCCCCATTTTCAGCTTTGTTGTCAATCACCCCCCATAAACAAGTGGAACTAACTCAGATTTCCGGCCATCGACAGTTGCGATGGGAGAGATTGGTGTGTCGTCAAAGTGACACGGGTCCTTGCAAGCTGAGCATGAAGTGCTCTGATACTCACTTTATGTACATGGGATCTTGTCGGAAACCCTACCTTTTAGAGATAAAATACAAACTCAAGCCGGAATACGTGAAAAAAAAGTGGACCCCAGAGCACAGGATGAGTGACGTGCAAAAACTACTCACAAAAATTGGCAAAGCTGTCTTTACAGATCTGGGAGGTCTGGCGAACCACAAGCTTCTGGAGAGAGACACTGTGAGCAACAGTTCACTGTACAGAGTACTTGATGTCTATGAAATCTTAGGACTTGCCTTTGATGACTCCGGAAAGGTATTGGCTCCGTCAGTATATCTTGCCAGCTACCTCAGCGACAAACGCGTCAGCAATGAAACAGTCCTAACAGAGATCTTTGAAGATATTATGCTCTGTCTGGTATTTCAGGATGTACTTGGCTCTGGGGGCGAGGACAAACGATGCGACAAGATCACACCAGTCTCTGATGACCCAAATGAAGATCCAGGAATTACAAGCCAGAATTTCAATAGGTCTGAGACGGGCGTCACAGAGTGGAAAGTGGAACCTATGATGCTGACAGCGAGTGAGAGGCTTGAAGGATCACACCAGAATGGGGCAGCTGGTGGATGTTGCTGTCTGGAAACGTTTGGATTTATTCTTACTATGCTCTTCGCCATTCTCTTGGAGATTCGTTAGATAAAGCTGGGCAAAATCAAGACAAACAAAACGGTAGAAACTATCCAAGACAAACAAAAAGGTAGAAACTATCCAAGACAAACAAAAAGGTAGAAACTATCCAAGACAAAGAACAGAAACTATCCAAGACAAAGAAGAAAGTAGAAACGATCAAGGCTTATCGATCTAATCACTGCCATTCCGTTTTGAAAGAAAACTCTCAGACCTTTGGTATGTCTTTTCAAAGAAGAAAAAAAACAAACATGCACGCACGCGCACGCACGCACGCACGCACGCACGCACGCACGCACGCACGCACGCACACACACACACACACACACACACACACACAACACACACACACACATACATACATACATATACACACACACACACAAACACTATCAAACTCAGCTTTCTTCCCACTTGAGAATTTCGAAAAAAAGACAGTAAAAGTATCATTACGTCGCAAGAACAATTTGGTAGCGACCAACACATTAGAAAGCCTATCGCACTACCACAGCAATTTGTTCAATATATTATAGGCTACGTCACTTTTCTTTTGTTTTTGTTGTTGTGAGGTTTTCGGAAATTCAGCGCTCTAAACCTGTTGCTCAAAGCAAAACAATGCAGTGTGCTCGATTTCGCCGTAATTCAACACTTTCCCTAACCCCCTTTTTTGTTAAACAATGACAAATGCTCACTCATTTACGGCGAAATCGCCCAAACAATGAGACAGATGTGGTTAAGCCTCTAAAATTGGGATGTGATTACAAGTCAAAACTCTACGTTGTTTTAATAGGAAAAAGGAATTAAAGGGAAGATCATAGTAATACAGTACATATCGTAAACAACTCATCAAGTTCAAAATCGGATACATTTTGATGATACATATTTCAGTTTCGGTGCAATTGACTAACACTGCCTGAACTGTTCGCCTAATAAAATGTATTGGTGCTTGCGTTGAATTTCTGCCAAACGGTACCAGAGTCGGGTGTCCTTTCTTGTTATGGTCGATGTTATGATTCTGTTTTAAATTTATGTTAGTCATTTTTTTCCTATTTTAAGCTGATTTTAGTATCTCTTTTTTTCGTATCTTGTGTGTGTCAGTGCATTCATAGTTCGCAGGTTTTCTTACATCAGATTTAGTCTAGCAAACGTTTCTGTTACTTCTATAGTATTTGCAGTTCCTGTACAAGACATGCGCATTATTTTAGTTATGATACCTTAATAACTAGCAGTGCTGTTCGTTTTGCTTGAATGTAACTTTCTGTAATATGTAGTTAGATACAGTGAGAATCATCATATTTTGCTGTACATTGGAAAAAATGAAAATATGCTTGCTATTCTGTTGTAGTTGTTGTTGTTATTGCGGTTGTTGTTGTTGTTTTTGTTGTTGTTGTTGTTGTTGTTGTTGCTGTAATGTATTTATATTATACAACGTGTCTTTATAAATTCTACCAATGGGGTACGTGTCATGGATCTATATTTTTTTTTTCTTAAGCAGGACTACCTACATAGTTAAAGACCGATCTGAATGATGGAAAGGCTGCGACTAATCTAGAACAGACACCAAGTAACTTTAAGTGCCACTCTTGATTTTGATGTAGGGATGGATCTAACTATTCTTTAAAGTATTTTCTAACACAGAGATATGGCGCAACTAGATTAAGAAGAAGACGTGTTGAACGTCAGAAAGCAGACACTCAGTAACATTTTGGTGCTTTTGAGGTGGGGAATAGATTGGGGTGGGAGTGGGGCAGTTGCTTTGTTTCTTATACATTATAAAACTGATGTATTATTTCACGTGTAACTATTTAATGGTATACAGTATTTACATATGTAAATGTGTATTTGTAGTATAGTGCATGTGTCGCATGTACGTTTGTAGTACTGGTAAAAACCTATTCATGTTTGGTGAATAAATCGGCGTTTTCTTGTAAAAAAAAATGGCTTCCGGGCGTTTGATTTTTAAAAGTGTGCTTCTGTAAATTTGGTATCAGATTGACGGTGAATATGTACTGACAACTTGTTTGAGATGGAATACAAATTCCTTCTGCTTGTTAGATGACACTATTTGTTTCAGATTACATAGGCAGTCCTAGTGCCTTAGGCGGTTTTTTTTGTTATTGTTCGAACGATATACGTATAGAACGAGTGAGAAACTTTGGCATCCACGCCACGTCACGTCACGTCACACCACACCACACCACACCACACCACACCACACCACACCACACCACATCACACCCACACCACACCCACACCACACCACACCACACCACACCAAAACATATCGTGTCACACTACCCTACATTTCGCGCCACACAACATTACGCCATGCCACGCCAATGGCCGTATGCATAATCCTTGTGTTAATTAACTTACTGCGTTAACTGCAGTAAACACCACTAATGTTTTGGGAGTTTCCCGTGGTCAGCGCAGTGCGTTAACTAACGTATGGATTATGCTTACGGCCATAGATCACGTCAAGCAAAGCCACGTCACGCGCCTCGCAATACTGTACCACGTCAACCAAGACACTCCAAATTAGGTCATTGAGACTCACGGCGTTCACTTCACACTGACAATATTTGCTACATAGAGAGAAAGAGAGAGAGAGAGAGAGAGAGAGAGGGGCAGGCACCAAAACTCAAGGTTTAAAAGAACTAGGCTGAGATGGTTAGCAGATATTCAAAAAAATGCAATGACTGGATCATGCTGCGTTTCACATCACCATTCTTTCGTAGTAAACACTAATGGTAATCATAAAAGACATAAATTGTCGTGCGTCTCAGTAAGGATAAAAATATAAATTCATTTTCTGAAACTAAATCATCACCATGGCTGATGACTGCTCTCTGTTCTAATGCCAGGAAGTGGCCGCAGACAATGGTACGGTTTTGTTTCATGCAAAACTCCTTCAATCAAGTGATACAAATTTTATACAAACTCAAAATACCAAATTCCACACCCAAACTAATGCTTTTAAATCCTGATAAAACAGTGTACCTCCAGTTGTTTCTTTACTCTTTTTTGTTTTGGTATAGTCATCACATGGTCCATCAGAGCTCATATTGTCATTTATGAGTGCATTCACACGTCACAAAAATGTTCATATCAGTTTGAAAATGAATGATTATGTTCGACCTCGGACTTCTTACCGGATGAAGACATGCCATTTAATGCTTCGCTATCCGACAGCTGCTGCCGAAAGATAAGTTCGCCTACTATTCAATTCAATTCAATTCAATTCAATTCAATTCAATTTTATTTTCAATGTAACACCCGTTGCAAAACATGGAATGACTGCTACCACAGGTCAAAATACATCAACATCATGGGACATTCGGACTTCCGCTTTACATCATAAGAAAGAACTTTACACCATAGCGAAAGAACAGAAATATCCTCCAGGAGAATTTAAATATGTAATTGAACAAAGAAACTGATTAACAGTAAACATGGGCTTGAATGTTTGAAGTATAACGTAACTCTTTTCATTGGTTTAGCTTTAGGTAAAGGAATGGACTAGGATATGATCATATGAGCCACAGAAAAGACGCGCATGGAAAGACATCCCGCTACTGAAATTCATCAGCCTTTCATTACTTCCACTTTCTTACGGAATATGGTATGTAGGTTACAGACCTGCAATGAAATTGGGCCCACTTCTCCCCTATAGGCTATATTGGCATTTTGAGCCCAAAGATTTAGCTTCATCCAGACCCATATCAGATTTAAATTCATTGTGTAGCCCAAATTCTAGGACTCACCCAACCCCAAAGAAGCCCACTGAAATTTTGAACTCGGTTATTTGTAAACATATGCTACCTTTTTCGTGGTCAACGCGAAACCCCTCCTCTTCCGCCTGAGCACTTCTTTGATCTGAAAGTTCCAGCCCAGGGCTAAACAGTGCCTGGCAAAATAAACTAAAATCCACACAGTTCCCCACTCAATCAAAATTTGCCCTCTGAAACCCTCATCACGGGAAGTAGGGCATGCCGAAAGAGGGAGAAGGGAAGGTCAAATAAAAGCTGCTGGATCCAATATTGAAAGTAGAATTACAGGCCTGGGACCCAATATTGAAAGTAGAATTACAGGCCTAGGAACCAGTATCGAAAGTAGAATTACAGGCCTTGAACCCAGCTCTGAAAGTAGAATTACAAGCCTAGAACCCAATACTGAAAGTAGAATTACAGGCCTTAGACCCAATATTGAAAATAGAATTACAGGCCTTGGACCCAATATTGAAAATAGAATTACAGGCTGAGGATCCAATATTGAAAGTAGAATTACATGCACAGGACCCAATACTGGAAATAGAAATAAAGGCCTAGGATCCTATATTGAGAGTAGAATTACAGGCCTTGAACCCAATAATGAAAATATAATTAATTACACGCCCAGGACCCAATTTGAAATAGAATTATAGACCAAGGACCAATATTGAAAGTAGAATTACAGGCCTAGGACCCGATATTGGAAGTAGAATTACAAGCTTAGAACCAAATATTGAAAGAAATACAGGCCTGTAACCTATAGGGCAACATGGTCGTCCTTCCGAGGTATCGGCAAGTCGTCCCTGCCAGATATTAAGAGCAAAAGTTTCGTCCTTCCGAGGCGCTCCCTATTTTTCTGTGAAGTCTCTCCATTCTCTCTATACTATGGACTTTTTACCCTTTCCATAAGTTGATATTCACAGCACGTTGATCCTTACGGCTCAGCTGGGGTCTAACATGGACAGATGTCGTCACGCATGACGTATCATAATCTAGTTATTAACAGTCGCAAGGTGTTCATTCCTATTGAGCCCTTAACACCTATGTATGTGTGTGACAAAATTAGAGGAATGGCCGGTGCCACTAGGACTCTTTTCAAAATTAGAAGAATGGACAGTGCCGCTGAGACGGTAGGCAAGATTAGAGGAATGGGCAGAGGCGTTAGTACGCCAGCTAAGATTAGAAGAATGGACAGTGCCGCTGAGACGGTAGGCAAGATTAGAGGAATGGGCAGAAGCGCTAGTACGCCAGCCAAGATTAGAAGAATGGACAGTGTGGCTTGGGCGTTAGTCTAAGATAAAAGTATTGGACAGTGCTGGTGGAATGTTAGCTAAAGTTAGAGAAGTAGACAGGGCCGCCAGGATGCCATTCAAGATTATTGTAAAGTGTCAATGGGGCGCTAGTCCGAGATTAGAGGAATGGACAGTGCCACTGTGACTTTAGATAATAATTTATCTAGTCTGAGATTTCTGTATACATAAATTTTACTACCTAATTGCCAGATCGCATTATAGATATCTTATTGAAGTCTTAGACCCAAGTGACGTTTATTGTCTTATTTAATACCATGGGGCAGTGGGGAGTAAAAACTCTAAAGGACCAGGGCAAAATTCGAGTCAGTGATAATGTGTTCAAATTCGAGAGTAGAAATTGTATATTGAAGAGTAAGGAATCGGGATCAGAGAATTACAATAGTTTTTTTTTTCTTTGTTTTCCGGATCGAAATATCTTGCTACTACATAATATCGATAGGATTCACAAAAATTGTGATTGATTTAGATAAACTTCACCACTCCCAAAATCTTAAAAAAAAAAAAAAAAAAAGTTCCACTGGCTAAACTAGACCAGCCGACACCCACGTTTCATTTACTTCGCAGCTCTGTTTTCAATTCAATTCAATTCAATTCAATTCAATTCAGTTGTGTTTATTAGCTCTTGCAGAGTTCTGCACTAGTCACAATGCTTGCTCTCCTTTAAATATAACCGTTGCGCACGCTTTCTAGCTTCACTCTGTGACCATGGCAAATATGAGATTGTTTGTCCTGGCTGTCTGGTTCGGAAAGGTGACTTTACCATTTAAACAATTTGTTTGAAACTATGATAGTGCTCTATTAGATCTTCTCGTCCCTCCCTCTTCCCCTACACCTTTTCTTACACACACACCCATTCCATTCCCAAAGATTGCGACTGCATGGGAAATAGTTTGTAATTACGTGTCTAACAAATAGGTACCAAGGCCTAAAATAATTAAGCCTGACCGACACGGTAGGATGGTATCCTTTAGCTAGTTTCAAGTTAACCCTATGTGGTCATAATTAAGGCAATGCAATTGCTCTGATGAAAACGTTGGTGCAACTCTCCCCGATTCTAAGATGGTGCACTCTTAGATCGTGTTTCTCCCTCTTCCCCTACACCCGTCCTTACACACACCCATATTCCATTCCCAAAGATTGCGACTGCATGGGAAATAGTTTGTAATTACGTGTCTAACAAATAGGTACCAAGGCCTAAATTCAGCCTGACCGACACGGTAGAGTTGTATCCTTTAGGCAGTCTCAAGTTAACCCTATGTGGTCAGAATTTTGGCAATGCCATTGCTCTGATGAAAACGTTGCAGCACCTCTCCCCGGTTCAAGAAAAGTGAAGAAAGTGATTATCTTTTAAGTATACGAAATTTAGTCAATGAGGGGTTCATTCGAGAAGTGCGTATATCATAAAGGTGGGTCGGGG
>JAWQUT010000726.1:132969-149830 GCA_033807755.1 Ellobium chinense
GAATTTTGAAAGACCAGTATTGAGCTAAAATCCAGGTCTGAAAAATGTGTTTGCAAAGGGGAGGGCGTGGGGACTGTGATTTCGACTTACTTGTAATCGAGACTTCGTGTTTGACTGTATTATCCACTTCATAGATTTAAGGTTTTGGAAGCTTAATCTACCCCCTCCTCCCTCATAAATGATTTCAAATTCATCATGAGATCTAGGCACTTCTAGCACTCGGAGAGTCCTGGAATGCAAAATTATTCCCTGTTTCCCATCCATACACGTAATGACTGAAATTATTTTCTATAAATCACAGCTGATTAATGTGTGAAGTTTTAGAATTAAGATAAATATTGCTGCAGTAAAGCACTCCTATGGACGCATGCTTTCTTTCACTCGATTCCCATCCATTTCTTTCTATCTGAGTTTCTCTCTCTCTCTCTCTCTCTCTCTTTCTCTTTCTCTCTCTATGACAAGAAATCAAAGAAGGGGAATTGCTAGGCTGGCCCATCTTCCCCCACAACGGACAGCTTTAAGCTTCTAGAGTTACAAATTCTGTATTTGGACTTGTCTGTATCTGAGAGCATCTGTGGGCTACAATGAAACCACAGCATGGCTGGTAACTCAATACTGACCTTTTATCTCAGAATACAAGATTAGATTTTGTGCTCTACAATATTTCCAGAAATAACAGGTTTAACCTCATTTGAAGTCTTATTTTGTCGGTGTGTAATGTGTTAGCTATGTCCAAACATGTTTCTACAAGCAGTATTTTCTGCGTTTTTTTCACCCCCAATTTCCAAACTTGCATAGCATGAGGGACAAGGCACTGAAATACTGATCAGTGACAAGTTCCTAAAATTTTTCAAGTAACTACTAAGTATAAGCTAAGAATGACAAATACAGCTGACTCCGCTTAATTGCAATCCAGATAATCATAACTGCCCCATAATCATAATACTTTCCACATAACAAAATTTACATTCTAAACCAAAAGTCACTAGGTAATCGCAACCCTTTTAACTGCAACCTTTTCCAAGCTCCCAAACAGTTGCGATTAAGCAGAGTTGACTGTATCACCATATAGTCTCTAAGTTTCCTTTTCCTGGATCAGTATAATTCAATACTCATAAATCATGTATTCTCTTATGCCCAACAAGTTATTACATCCTTTTGAAAAGCTAGATAAAAAGCTTTCCATGTTGCCAACATAGAACAGGCCATAACCATTTTTTCATTTACATCACAGATTTGGTTTGGAATCACAACACTTGTTTTACCAATGCTTCTTTACCATTACTGTAACTACAAGTTCAAGCATTACTCAATCACTTTAGCTTTGTAGCTTATTTCTCTGACCAAGGCAGATACAGGAGCGTTTGTCCTGGCTGGTTGACATGGATAGTGAATTGCATTATCCTGTCCCCCCCAGAAAATTGCGGTTGCAAATTTCCAAGTATTTTTAAGGCCTTGTTGCAATTTTGCCAATGTATGCAAATTTACACATTTTCTACAAATTTGGTGCAAATTTTGGCCAAACATTGCACAATATCTGCCAGTGTCGCAATATTGCATGAACAGGAACAAAGAAAATGTGTTCCATTTCTACATGTTTGCAACATTTCAGTAGTAAACAATGTGACATGGTGGTAAATATAACGAAGTTACCAAGCTTTTTTTTTTGCAAATTTTGATGCAATTATTACCACTTTTTGCACGCAAATTTTGCAATTCTTAGGGTAAATTTGGGGGGCTTGGAAATGCAATTTTCCACAGGGACAGATTATCTCATATGTCCAAGCAATCCCCATTTTCACTCATCCAAATACAAAAACATACATACAAAATATTTGCAAATGTCATGCAATAGTTCCAAACTTTCAACAACAGCTCACCATAGTCCACTACATTGCAATTCAGTCCAGACAGTAAACAAAAATATTTCAGTTACAATATAATGATATGGCACTTAAAAAAAATAAGATTTAGTAATAATTCTTCATATTACAATTTGTGAGCTTTGTTCATCACAGACACGTAAGTATTTGAATGAGGTCACAAACTATCCATTTTGATGTCGTAAGATTCCATTCCACAATATGAACATTTTGATCATAATGCCAATTCTGATCACAATAAAGGAAATCATAAGCAAGCTCAAACAACACAAGGATGATAAACATTTTATGAAAAATAAGATCTCTTAATCCTATCCAAAAAAAAGCATGTGATTCCATTTTTCTATAAATCTCATTTTGTGGAACTGTATGTTACACATCAACATGGAAAAAAATATATATGTGTTTAAACTACAATTAATATAGAAACAAAATCTCTAAGTAGAATGACCATTATTTTGTACTAGGCCTTAAATCATAAACAACACATGGTTGCATCTGATTCCACTTTTATGTAAATCTTATTTTGTGGAACAGAATTTCATACATCAACATAGGAATAAATATATCGTCGCTTTCATGACGAAACGACTTATCGCCGAAACACTACTTTCGAGCTAGAGTGTTTTAAATTTTTTTCAGAGTCGCGTGTTGGCTTCAACTCATCATAACTTTAAACAGCGCAATGCAATGGTCAAGAAACATACATGAAAATAAAGCGTATTGTCTAATCTCTTGAATGATGCAAAGTTTAACAAGTAATATTTCTTCAGTTTTTCACAAATGATGTTTGTTTAAGGTCATCCCTCCGACAAGCCAGTTCGTCGTGAAACAAGCTCATCGGACATGGGCAGTTAGGGCAAATCGCAGCGGGTTAAGCCGCTTCGTCAAAAATGAATCCTGGTCAGGTTTAGTGATGGGACTTGGGTGGTTGGGGAATGGAAACACAGCATTGATATTTCGGAGAAGAAAAAAATTTGAACTTATTTATCGGTCCATAAATCGCGCGCGCGCGCGTGTGTGTGTGTGTGTGTGTGTGTGTGTGTGTGTGCGTGCGTGTGCGAGCGCGCGCGTGAACACACACAAACACACACTATAGAGCGCTGTAATTAAAACAAAATTAAAACAGAGTAAATATTATTATTACAGTGAAAGAAACGTTTATTTATTACTGCTTTTAAATTCCAGGTCTTTTATTTCAAAATTACGTGAACGTTTTACATAAACTTCGAGGAATGCTTCTGTCTCTCTCTCTCTTTCTCTCTCTCTCTCTCTATCTATCTATCTATCTATCTATCTATCTATCTATCTATCTATCTATTTCTCTCTCTTTCTCTCTGTTTCTTTGTCTGTCTCTCTTTCTCTCTCTCTCTCTGTTTCTCTGTGTCTCTCTCTCTCTCTCTCTGTTTGTCTCTCTTTTACTGTCTCTCCCTCTCTCTGTTTCTGTCTATCTCTTTCTTTCTTTCTCTCTCTCTCTCTTTCTCTCTCTCACTCTCTCGCTCTCTGTGTAATTATGAGTGGCACTCTGTTTGCAGCCTATGCAGATAAAAATAAAATTGTAGGAATACAAGCTGTGCTACGTATAAATTAAAATTCTCTTATCCACATAACGTAGCAATAAACCTGAGGACGTTGATTTAACAACATCTGTACACCATAAAAGCTTTATTATATAAATCTATAACCTGAAATCAAATTATTTTATTGCCCTTGCTATACATACTGTTAATGGTCAGGGAATCACAAGCAGGTTCAAGATGTGAGTTTTGTTTAATAAAAAATTTGTCGCGTTGAGATTTCATTACTTCAATGTGCATGAAGTCTGTCCACCTTAAACGGTTACCGTTGTCAGAATTTCTGACCCGCAAAATTCCTGACGTGGTTCAGAAAGCTTATTTATAGGACAAGACGGTTCGTCAAACATTGACTGATCGACTGCCCGCTTGATCTGTGACGAACCGGCCTTATGCGCTAAGCCAGTTCGTCATGAAATAGAAGTAGCTAAACCCGAGATAAGCCACTATGGTCAATTGAGTTTTTACAAAAACTAACACGAATTTCACAACATCGTTTATTGGGTAGATAGATATAGATATGCTGATTTAAATTCTGTAAAAAAATGAAAATGCTATTTTTAGCGATAAGCCGGTTTGTCATGAAAGCGACGATATGTGTTCAAATTATGATAAATATAGAAAACAAATCTGTATGTAGATAGACCATTATTTTCTACTGGACCTTGATCTCTTAAACAACACAATACCCATATTCAAAAAATGGCTTAAGTCTGACTTATGCCAATTTCATAGCATAGTGATAAAAAGGTTCATAAGTAATGCAGTCGTCTGACATGATGAGTCCAATGTTACCAGGACTGTACTGACTTACCATGGTGGTCACTCTTTTCATAACATAACAAATACAACCATAAATCAAATCAAATCTCAGTATTAAGTATGTGTGTAAAACAATATAGGCTACCTAGTAATTAAGTCTGAATTTCATATGCATGGGTTCATTATTATTCTATTATTTCATTATTCTGGAAAACTTCAATATTATGTACACCTCAATAAGTTTGTATTTTCTGTGCACTGACAACATATTTTATATTGAAGTTCTACTGTGCTGCCATATTTGCCAACTCAAAGAAGTGGATCACAGATCATGAGGCTAATTTGCATTCAATATAAACTAATCATAAATCTTGCCCAGCTGACAGTATATCTTGGCATGATTAATGAAGAATGAACTCTTAGTTAAATAGTCTAGATGAATTTGTCTTCACAACAGAGATTAAGTAAATAACTTAGGCCAAGCTGCCAGACAAAGAAGGAAAACATTCAAGTTGCTGTGGTCATTCAAACCTAGAGCACCCCTCAGCTCCCAAAATCCCATTTGTGAAATTGAAGAGCATCTGGACCATATGAAACCATGGCACTGTGCATGACTAAGAGGGGGAGTCATTATTTCATGCATTATTTTGACTGGCAAGACAATATTTCAAAACATATTTTGACCCCGACCCATAATTTCATGGAATAATTTGACCAGGGAGTCAAACTTAAGGGTGGTCAAAATGTAAAGCAACAGCAGAAACTGGTGGCAAGCTATCACAATGTTAAATGATCACATTTACAATAATTGCTTTAAACAAACCCAGAAAGTCCTGATAAGACGGTGTGATAAGAGTGTCAACACAACTTTTCAAAATTTGTATACAAATGTTTCCACTAACAATCTATTTACTTGAATTCACAATCCATCTACTCATAATCAACAATCTTCCAATACTTCCATTTCAATTCAACAAACTTTCCACATGAATTCAACAATCTTTCCATTTTAATTCAACAAACTTCTCACATACTCTTTCCATATGAAACGGAACCGCCTTCCATATCAACGGAATAGTCTTTCCATTTGAATTGCTCCTGCATCTTTAGCAAATACTGGCCAAAGTTGATATGGCACAACAAGTTCAGAGTGAGTAGCAACATCTATGATCATGAGGGTGGTGGTGATAGAGATCTGACTAACATGGACTGGCTATGACGACGTTCTTTATCTGTGAACAAAAAGATAGAAAATAATTATGAAATATGCTGAATATAATTAGGAAGGATCTAGTGTTTCCAGGGTGACTATTCACAAGATAAAGGAACACTGTCTATATCCCATGCCTCCCCCATACAATCACTGCGTATTGTCATTATCATTGTCATCATCATTTTCAAACTAACAGATACTCTCAGACTGCGTGACACTGAAAAATTTAATACAAAGTGTCCTTCCTCTGGGAACAAATAAGAAATAATGAACAGAGAATGATCAAATACATATTATGCCATAATACAAAAGGAGACGAGATCAACAACGAACAAATGGCATCATTGTCATCATCATCATCATCATCACCATCACCAACACCACCATTTGTTAGCTGTCCAGAGAGATTGTGTTTAGTTCAACTACGTCAACATATCAAATGTATGAGAGATCTCACTGTGCAACATAACGCAAACTTTTATGATCCCGCAGTCAGGAGACTGGTATATCAACAAAAACAAACAACTTCCTAATGATACTGTAGTTCATACCTATTGACTGAGATCTCTGAGGGCTCTCTGGTGGTGTCACAGTGACTGACTCCATCGCAGGTGAACCAGATGAAGGATCATCAATACCATAAATCTTTTCATACTGCACAGAGGCACCACCACCACCTCCTCCTCTCGACCGGCGTTGGAGGTAGAATGTGAAGAAATAAATGCCTGAGCAGAACATCTGGTGGAAAAACAAATAAAAGCATGGAAAATTAGTGACCACAAATGCATAAAAAGTTTTTTTAAATATGACATAGAAACTCCGAGGATGACATTTCAACTCTCGTAATGTGAAGCCGGTAAAGCCTCATGGACAGACAAAGTGCTCAACAGTGTCTGCGCATTATGCCATGTCTTTGCCTCACCAGGCTACTTGGCTTTTTGACACCAGGTGGTCTAGTCTGTCATTTGCTTCTCTGGGTTGGGCGGAACATGATGAGTAACAGCTATCAGGGGTTCTGCACCACACTGGAAATTTTTTTCCAGGACTTTTCAAGGACTAAATGGTCATTTTCCAGGTCATGTCGAGGAAGTCAAAAAGGAAAAAGAAAAAGCAGACAATGAATTTACCGCAAGTAAACAGAAAATTGAAAACATGTCGGCGCGACCTCGAATGCGTTCTGCTTCATCCGCGAGCGAAATTTTTCAGCATAATTCTTGCCAGAAGCACAAATTTCAGGACTTTCAAGTATATTTTTGCAATTTCCAGGACTTTTCCAGGATTTTAGGCCCCGAAATCAAATTTCAGGACTTTTCCAGGACTACCTGGAATTTCAGGACTGCGCAGAAGCCCTGATTCATTTATTAAAATTCACTATGGTAAACTAGACTATACTGTGTTAAGATGAGTAGTGAGTAACTCACAGCTGCTATCTACCCATCAGTTACATAAACCAGGGATGTGGGAGACTGAGTGGGAGGTATATCAGTTAATGTGGAATAAAATACAAACAATACACAGTAACGCTGTTGATATCAGAAAATTCAGGTTCCGCAGCCATCAAAATAACAGGAAAAGGTGGAAAAAAAGTGGAAAATTTAAGTCCAATAAGAGTTCTGCATACAACAGATTTGTCTCCAGATTACTGAGGAACTATTTATCATCAAGTAAGTTCTCTAAATTTCTTTTGAGACTAAAATATTTCACAGAATCACCCTGCTAATATATCAAGACCACAAAGCTCACTGCAAAGAAATAGATGCCTCCTACGACAGTTGCACCAAATCGAAAGCCAAGCTTTTCTTGAAGGACTCCGCCCACAGTAGGACCCAGGAATGCACTGGGAAGAAAAATATCAAGCTACAGGCAACAGAAAACAGAAATAAAGACTGCATATATGCATGGTACACAACCCCTTCTGCCTATCAGCAGGTATAAATTTGACGAGTCACTTTCTTGAAATTTGACGGCCTTCTGGGGTTCGATCCTTGCCCCTATCCATTAGCATAGCCCTTGTGAAGGTCTCATGATACTGCCTTTCAATCATGCACTGACCTAAATCTTCACTTTGGCTGCTAGACAATGGCACTGCACAGATCTGATTGTCTGACTTTCTTCATGTACAATATCACAGGACACCTCTGCCTGAAGTTTGGTTTAGGGCTGGGACAGGAAAAATAGAAAGCACATTATGTAAGAGTCCCTGAACAATGATAATTACGTCTAGGGACTGAACCATGCTTGGTTTTCTTGCCTAATCCCATAAATCCCCTACCTAATCTTATGTAAAGTGCTAGGGTTGATCCCAGTATAAGCCTACGCAACTTGCCATAACCTCTCGGTCAATGTGAGTTTTGTGTAAACGCAACCCTCTATTCACTTAGAAGACTGAAAATAGTCCTCAGATCTTGGTTCCAGAGCAGCCTGCCAGAATGCTGGTAGCCTCAACAACTAAACACTGAAATAATGTCAGAACCTTAGCGCTTCCTGCATTTAACTTCTACAATCAGTTCCACTTAATCGCAACTCTTCAGGGAGCATAAAAAAGTTCCAATTAAAAGGAGGTGCCAAGAAAAGTTGCTATTAAATGGAGGTGCCATCATCTCACTATTTTACATAGAAATATGGCATGTTGTTACATGGAAAATGTTGCATTATAAATGAAAGTTGTGGATATCTGATTTGTGAAATTTGCGGAGTTAACTATTTACTGTAAAACCACCATCATATTTTTATGAAATTCTGATCTTATGTTCAAATGAATGCCTATGGGAAGGCTTGGTTAAAGCAGAAATTTATTAGTGTCTAAACTGGCATTTCTACAGTGACATTTGTAACCAACACTAACTTTAGAATGTGAAAATCTCCAGCTACAAAACATAGCAAGAAAAGGAAAACATACAAATTCTGTCACTGGCACTATCTACAAAATAAAATAAAAATTCTAGATCAATGGTTACAAACCTGTCTTTGTTTATGTACCCCTTAATACCACCAGACAATCCCATACATTCATTCAGATCCACTAAAAGTCGCTGGTAGCAAGGAGCATTAATCCATAACAAATATTTCAGTCGAAATAAACCTCTTTAGGTCTACATGTAGCACCAAGCAGTCTCATACATCTGATATGGTGTAGGTACTATAGTAAAGGAAAGTCAATCCAACACACAATGACATACTTTTGTAGTCACACTACACTTTGCACGTACTGCCCAAAATTTGCAAGATAAATGAAGATCTGGACTCTAAGTGAAATGGAAAAATGAATAACTGGTAACTTACCCAAAACAAAATGCGGAATTGAAGAGACCAGATACAATGCCATATGTATCTAAGTTGTCTTCGAACCCTATATCACTGTGAAAGAAAGAAAAAGCAATGAAAATAAAAAAGTCCTTCATGTTTATGAGGTTAACATCCATGCCAACAAGTCAACAAAAAAAATAATACATCCCAATATTTTCCCAAAATAACTGCAGTTACAAAGATACGTGTTGGGTCTTGCTTGCTTTGTGATAAAACTATTTCCCCTGCTTCTGTAAGTAATTCTGGCCATTTTCAAAGCACATGATGATATTTTGGATTACCCATGTTAAGACAAAATAAGGACTGCCTGTCAGTCTCATTCATAACATCGCAAACATAACTCTGCATCCTGAAGGATCACACTATACTTGCTCAATAATGAATAAAATGCCTTTAGCCCTCAGACCGCTTCCATGAGGACTGGTTTAATGAAAAGAGAAGAACTAATATTTAATATCAAAAGATGGAGAGGTAGAGGATTTAAAACTGCTTCGTAACAGGCATGTTTTTAGAGTAAACACTTCTGCATTTCTGCAAGCACAACCAAATACCAGGACTCTGAAAAGTTTCATGGTGTTACTATTTTCTTATTAATCATTGTTGTGACAAATGTATTCAAGTGCATTTACATTTGCAATTGGACATTAATGTTAATCCCTCTCCCCCACCTTCTCCAAATGCAGATCAAACACTGTCAACCTCAACCCTCCCTCCCCCATCTTCTCCAAATGCAGATCAAACTCTGGCAGTAGTTTTGACTGCATACTCACATTGCACTGTTGACCAAACATTTCATTGTGGGCACTACAGCACAACCTATGAACAGTCCCAGCAAAACGCCACCTATGATGATCACCCACAGCTCACTGAGGAGGTAAAGACATCATGAGGTTAGCATATCACCACAGCAGAGAAACATCACTATGGTAACATAAAATCCTGCCATCTTGTGACTGAATTCCGCTAGCACTATCATCATCAGGCATGTCATTAACTTCTACTGAAAATAATTATCTAAATTTTCTGCAGTATCACACATGTTATACCACTTTTAACTTGTATCATTAAAAATGAATAAACCATAATTTCATTAGTTACATAAATATTTTGGTAAGATGATGTCCCAGTCAAGCTGTTATGACAGGGACAAATAAAGATGTAATATAATTTAATGTTTTTAGAAGATAATATATTTTTTAAAATGTCCACCCATTTAAGAGCAAAGAAACAAGCAATGAAAGTTTGTAAAATTTACAAATGAGTAAATTTCCTAGACATGTATGGTTCTTCCTCAGGGCTGAGTTCAAGTTCACCACTATTATCACCACCAATATCATGATCACTACCACCATATTCCAACTACAACTGCCATTTACAGAGGTCATCGCCATTGACACTAACGTAATGACCACCAATCCCACCATCAACATCATGATCACTACCACCAGATTCAAACTGCAACTACCATCTACAAAGTTCATCACCACTGACACTAACATAAAGACCACCACCACCACCATCAACATTCTTAATCACTACCACCACATTCCAACTTCAACCATATAATGACCATCATCACCACCACCACCACTACCATCACCACCACCAACATAAATATCACCATACTCACAGTGGCAAGAAGGACAGCCACGGACAGGGTCCAACAAGTAAAAAGCTGATACCACACATCAAGTTACCCATGACTATCAAAGGTGCCTGTATACCCTGGCAGAACAAAAACATAGATACAGTCACTCCAATTTGTACACAGTGGACTGAGCTATATCACTGACCTCAACGATGCAGATCTTAATTGTGACAAATCTGTCACCCTCTGCTGAAAGCCAAGCTAGTCCAACTTTTACACAGTCTTGTATCATTGTTTGAGCAAATGCTAAAGTCTAAATTCTCCAGAAGATACAAAAAGTGTCACATTTTGGTAAAAATGCACTTGACAAAGAAATTCACTGGACACAAATTTTATTAGTAAATGCAATGTGTTGTCAAGTATAATAAAGTTCCGTCTGTTGAATTAGAACTTACGGAGCTACGAATGAGTGTAAATGCAAAATAAGGCGAAGACAAAAAGAATGGTAAAGGTTTTAAACAAATGATCCTTGCATCTTTTTTTTCTGACTGATGACAAAACAAAAAACTTTTTATGAAAAACATTCTCTCACTTCAAACTATTCTCTCAGAAATGGCATCTCTGTATTCCTAACATACAGAGCAAGTAATACATAAATCCTGTGACAACAACTGCTAACCTTCTTATCGCTGATGTACCCCCACAAAGGAGCTGTGAATGCATACAAGCCTGGAGCAATCACAAAGACAAGCCCAATCTCTGGAGTTGTCAAATGAAACTGCGGCAAATAACAAGATAAGATTCAGTTATCAAAGTAAATGCATTTCAAAGACAAGACTATCTGGAACTGTGATGTTACTGATACAAAACTAAGCTATCAGTCAATAATTAAGTGAAGATGTCTTGCAGCGTGTCAAAATGAGATTTTTTCACAATACCAGGTTATTGATATCATATTAAGCTTATTGAAGGCAGGTGAAAATGCACTATTCGGACCTGGAACAGTGTCATTTGAAATAGCAAGGTGTCTCCCCGCCCTCTCTCCCATTTCCTGACCGGTGCTGAATTTCGACTAAAATCACTTTAAAAAAAAAATAACACTACAAAAGTCATATTCTGATAAAATCCAGGGATGTTGTGGGTTTTTTTTTGTTCCTGCACATTCATTTGAAAATCTGAATTTTCTGTTCCACAGTGATGTCCTTGCATTGCAAGCATCTGTAAAGAACAGGCATACTGAACAAATCTCTTACATAAAAACTGCAATTTTCACTCAGCAACTCTCCACATATGACTGACAAATAAACTGCCACCATAAAACCCCTTTAAAAGATCTAAGCTTGTAGTTAAGGTAGGTTCACTAGGCTTTCAGAAAAAAGTCCAGCACATAAGACAGACATTTAAAATAGCACATCCAAGTACCTGTTTTAAATGCTTTGACAAGGTCGGATCCAGATAGGTGATGCCTATTGCCCCTGCCACTATACTCAGTATAGCAATCCACACCGTCAGGCTCTTGAACAGGGAGAAAAAACTCCCCTTTCTCTCCTCGTTTCCATCTGTGGAAAGAGTGGCAAAGTCACCATCAGGGTGATTTATATGATTTGTAAGCAGTGAAAGTCAACAGGCTGTAACATGAGCGCATGCTGACAAAAAAAACTTGTCTTTCTTCAAGATTTTTGTGTCCTGATTTTTCCGAGCGCCTAGATAAGTTTTTCTGAGAAATGATTTTACGTAACTCTGGTAATGCAACATGGCAAGAGCCACAAAACAGATTAGCTGTTTATGTTCTGTTACTGCAGCACTGGGCATGGTGTTAATGACCACTTTGATACCAGCTGAACTGGACTGGCCTGAGCTTTTCTCGGTTGGGCAGGGCAAGACAACTGAAACCATCATCCACATCACCCTTACACTGTAGTTAAAGTGACTAAATCCGGCTCTGGCCCCACAATGGTTAAAATTGTTTAATATTACATATATATAATAAATATCATACTATATCTATATATATTATAATATATATTATGATAAAACCATGTCAATTGAAAATTAACTATCTTCAGAAGGTAAGTATAATATTACTCCCGAATGGCAGTAGTGTCACTTACTGTGAATTTCTGGTAGAAAGACATATATCATGCCTCCATTCAGCAAGATCAACACTCCAATCACATAAAAAGGCAGACCAAACCCTCCCAACTGTTGATAAGGAAACAAATAAATGTGAAACAAGGTGATAGAGGAGACAAATGAAGTGATTCTGCAAATCCTCTTATTTTTCATATTAATCAGAACATATGTCTTGCAATCAGTTTAAATGAAGCTTGGGTCACTTTTTGGCTGAATCAAGTTTTTGGAATGAAATAAAAGCTTAATTCCTTTCTTTTGGTGGAAACAGTGTTTATCTAGCATTATTCTGGCAGGAGATACAGTTATCTATAAGGGCAAAGGGTACTCCATACAGTGGAAAAGCTCTGAAAAATGTGTGCATTGAAAAAAACTTTACACTAGATAATTCATCTAACGTGCCTAAAAAAAAACACCTCAAATTTATCCAAGGCAATGAATGCTGATAATGATAAGCAATGCTGGCAAAAGCCGTACCTCATACAAGCCACCTCCCAAGGCAGGTCCAACCATCAGACCTATGCCAGAGGCTGTCTCCATCATCCCCTGTTGGACAGATACCAAATGTCACATGACAGATGACAGACATTAGATGACATCTGCAGCAGATGTCACATGACACATATGCTCCTCTTTCCTTTCACCTCTGTTATCACAAAACTCTTTTAACCCAAACTCACTGCTTGACCATGATCTAGGTGTGGTTTGGCCCTACAGCATATGAGGAAATACAGAGAGCTGAAATATTGACTTCTAAGCGAGGAATTTTTCTTGAAGTTGTTATTTGCTTTCTGAAATGTAGAAATAGCTCTGCCATTTCCAGAGGTCTGGAAAGCTTCTCCACAAGGTAAGACTTACATTCACATGCTACCTTTGTTATCTGCTGTCAGGAAGATCTGAATGAAAAATCTGCTGTTTTCATACCTTCAGGTTTGGCCATCCCATTCAGAGAATGGGTGTCAGAGATCCCATTCAGAGAATGTGTGTCAGAGATCCCATTCAGAGAATGTGTGTCAGAGATCCCATTCAGAGAATGTGTGTCAGAGATCCCAATCAGAGAATGGGTGTCAGAGATCCCATTCAGAGAATGTGTGTCAGAGATCCCAATCAGAGAATGTGTGTCACAGATCCCATTCAGAGAATGGGTGTCAGAGATCCCATTCAGAGAATGGGTGTCAGAGATCCCATTCAGATAATGGGTGCTTGCTATTACTAGTATGTTGCAGGGGAACTGAAAGTTTAATATTTGTATGTTCTACTTACAAAGACTGTGGCTACATGCTGAGGAAACTCGTTTGTGATGATAGCAAAACTGGCTGTGATGAAGGCTGAGAGACCAAGAGCTTCCACAACACGGCAGGCAAAACAGATGATGACGAAACTAATACCTGGAGGGCATCTGTCTAGGGTTCTGCAGATAGTCCAACAATAAAAAAGAAATATTCCATTTTCAAAACCCTTATCCCCAGTTACCATCCTGTGGTGGTTGTAGTGTAATATTATGTTGATCCAAAAATGTAAACAGGCATTACAATCGAATACTTGATATGGCAAACTCATTTTAAAGAGAGTTGAAATTATCAAGTAATTTTTACTTAAAGAGAAACATTATTACTATTATGTCATCTATTGTGAATAGTTGAAAGCTGGGCTAAGAAGGAATTCATCGCTTTCATGACGAACCGGTTTATTGCTAAAAATAGCATTTTCATTTTTTTACAGAATTTAAATCAGCATATCTATATCTGTCTACCCAGTAAACGATGTTGTGAAATTCGTGTTACTTTTTGTAAAAACGCAGTTGACCATAATGGCTTATCTCGGGTTTAGCTACTTTTGTTTCATGACGAACTGGCTTAGCACATGAGGCCGGTTCGTCACAGATCGGTGAGTCGATCAGTCAAAGTTTGATGAACCATCTTGTCCTATAATAGGCTTTGTCCACCACGTCAGGAATTTTGCGTGTCAGAACTTCTGACAACGGTAACTGTATAAAGTGGACAGACTTCATGCACAGTGAAGTAATGAAATCTCAACCCGACCAAAAATTTTATTCAAGAACTCACACCTTGAACCTGCTTGTGATTCCCTAACCATTAACATGATGCCAACCAAAAATCAGTTTGGAATAGCGGGAGCTAATAAGGAACAACGAAAACTCTCGGCTGGCAAATTTGGAGATCTGATGTCCCCGTGTCAAAGTACCACCCCTGTGATTTGTCATCCTGACCACAAACCTTTCTATAGAAATTTGCCTCATTAGACAGTTTTAGTGGTCAAGGGAGCTTCTGTGTAGAAGATAAGACAGAAGGATGGCGAAGGATTGAGAGAGAGAGAGAGAGAGAGAGAGAGAGAGAGAGAGAGAGAGAGAGAGAGAGAGGGGTAATGTGTGGCAAGGGCAATAACATAATTTGATTTCAGGTTATAGATTTCGTTAATAAAGATTTTACTGTGTGTAGATGTTGTTAAATCAATGTTCTCAGGTTTATTGCTAAGCTTTATGGATAAGGGAATTTTAACTTACACTTAACACGACTTGTATTCCTACAATTTCGTTTTTATCTGCATAGGCTGCAAAAGTATGCCACTCATGATTACACAGACAGTGAGAGAGAGAGAGAGAGAGAGAGAGAGAGAGAGAGAGAGAGAGAGAGAGAAACACAGAGAGAGAAAGAGAGAGACAGAGAAATAAGAGAGAGAGAAAAAGAAAGAGACAGACAGACAGAGGCAGTGAAACAGAGAGAGAGAGACAGAGACAGAAAAGCAGAGAGAGAGACAGAGAAACAGAGAGACAGACAGAGACAGAGAAACAGAGAGACAGACAGACAGAGCAACAGAAAGAGAGAGAGAAACAGAGAGAAAGAGAAAGAGAGAGACACAATGAAACAGAGAGGGAGACAAAGAATCAGAGAGAGAAAGAAACAGAGAGAGAGAGAGAAACAGAGAGAGAAAGAAAGAGAGAGAGAGGGAGAGAGAGAGAGAGAGGAGAAAGAGACAGACAGACAGACAGACAGACACACACACACAGACAGACAGATAGATAAAGAAAGAGAAAGATAGAGAGAGAAGCACTGCTCAAAGTTCATGTAAAACGTGCTGGTAATTTTGAAATAAAAGACCTGGAAATTAAAAGCAGAAATAAATAAATGTTTCTTTCACTCCAATAATAATGCACACACACACACACACACACACACACACACACAATGATTTATGGACTGATAAATAAGTTCAAACTTTTTTTGTCTTCGAAATATCAATGCCGTATTTCCATTCCCCAACCAAGCGAGAACGTCCCATCACTAAACCTGACCAGGATTTCTTTTTGATGAAGTGGCTTAACCCGCTGCGATATGTCCTAACTGCCCATGTCCAATGACCTTGTTTCACGACGAACTGGCTTGGCGGGGGCGGTGACCTTAAACAAACAACATTTGTGAAAAACTGAAGAAATATTACTAGTCAAACTTTGTCACATTCAAAAGATAAGAGAATAAGCTTTATTTTCATGTATGTTTCGTGACCATTGCATTGCGCTGTTTAAAGTTATGGCGAGTTGAAGCCAACACGCGACTCGAAAAAAACTTTAAAGCGTTCTAGCTCGAAAGTAGGGTTTCGGTGTTAAGCCGTTTTGTCATGAAAGCGACGAATTGACTGTGGTAGGATATGCCATATGGTACAGCCACTACTACCAACCATCCATGGTCATGATGTCCAACATCATATTTGCAATGCAATGGAATCCTAAACTGAAAATAATGACAGACTCACCCAAACAAGATGGCACATATCCCACCAACAAAGATTCCAGAGAAAAACATAAACTTGGGGCCCACACGAGTCAGCTGAAATAAAATAAACCAATCAGTAAGTCACTCAGTCAACTAATCAACCATTCAACCATTGAAACCAACTAAACCAGCTCCACAACCCATCCATCCTTTTCCAGCCAGTCAGTCAGTCAGTCATGCACCCAACAGTCCTTCCAGCCATCCATTCACCAATAAATCATATAATGGGATGCCACTCTTCAGTATGAAGATGCCAACAGCACCTGGCATAAATATATGCCCTATAATATCAGAAAACTGGCCATGGGGAGGAGGGAAAGGAACTGGATTCGAATTTCAAAGGCTTAGATAAGTGCAAATCCATTTGTAGACTCAGAATAGGTGAGGTTTAACCACTAAAGTATAAAATCTGTAGTTGTTGCTAGGTGGGCAAGATTACCCTGTTTACTAATTGAAGAGGCCTACAATAGTAGGTAGCCTGCTTCACTGCCTAAGTTCTCAAAATCTAATTGGTATAGGGGCATTATTCTTTCTGTCAAAATTTGAGAAAGAGCTAAACAACATGTTTGGAAAAAAGAGAGAGAGAGAGAGAGAGAGAGAGAGAGAGAGAGAGA
>JAWQUT010000726.1:149909-164571 GCA_033807755.1 Ellobium chinense
AGAGAGAGAGAGAGAGAGAGAGAGAGAGAGAGAGAGAGAGAGAGAGAGAGAGAAAGAGAAGTAGAAAGTAGCTCTCTCTCTACCCCTCTCTCTCTCTTTCTCTCTCTCTCTCTCTCTGCTTCTCTGCCTCTGTCTATCTGTCTCTCACTGTTTCACAGTGTATGCATAACGTGGCTAGTTGTCACAACTACAATATTGGCAGGGAACCCCTGGATAAGCTAATGAGAGGTATAAAACCTTATATAGCCAACAGTGAAAAACTGGCATCTTTATACCTTCAATGACGTCTCTGACTATTCTCTATACTTTATTTAGCATGTAGTCTATATTATGCTGTTCTTAGTAGCGATTTACATAATGCAAAGGAAGTTCTTAAGAAATACAAGTACACAGATATAAATAAGTAAACAGAGTAGTTTAAGAACAGACAAAGAATGTTCAAGGTAAGCAGAATGCAAGACATTTCTCAGAATGAAGTTAAATTAGCAGTCTTTACTAGAAAACAACATTTCTTCATTTCTGTGAATTCTCTGAAGTATCCCTGCATTCAGAAAGATGTTAAAGAAAATAAAGGGTTGCGGTTAATGCAGATTCAGTGAAAATCAGCAAGAGAGAAGCACAGACAGCAATGAACAATAAAAAAATAAAAGAAATACAACACACAAAAGCAAGGAGGAGTGATACGGACACACTGATAAGAATACAAACTAGTACAGATCCCCAAGAACCATTTGAATTTCTACCATTTTTGTGCATGACTATTTAAATCACAACTGTTGGCTTATCAGCTGGGGCAACCACGGTGCTGCACCGCAACAACTAGCAATAACTTTGTTATGGATTTCATTTGTAAGATTGAGTGTTTACATGTATAATGTATGTATTTTAGATGTATGGTTATTACGAACAAAATACTCACTGTATGGCTTTGTAAAAGAAGTTCCCTACAGAGTAAACAGAAGTCGTATTTCCATGAATGCATGTCAATATTGTCTAGGTACTTAAGGACAAAACTGACTGGTTGTCATGCACCTTTCATGATGCACTGAACTTCCCAACGAGAAAAAGAGTCCAGTCATATCAAACCTCAAATAATGCCTGGCAAATGATGAAATAAGACCAACAAGGGTAGTGCTTGAGAGTGTATGAAGTGCAGTGAATAAGCTAGTATGCTTTGCTCCTTAAACCGATTCATTCTGATATCTCTCCACAAGCTCAAGCTGCATGCTGACATGAATATAGGACCCATCCACACACCCTCCCCTCTTCAAAAAGTACCTGGCATGTGATGAAATAAGACTAGCCAGGGCAGTGCCTAAATGTGTGAAGTGCAGTGAATAAGCCAGTGTGCTTTGCTCCCTAAATCCATTCATTCTGATATTTCTCCACAAGCTCCATGCTGACATAAATATCTGATCCATCCAACCCCCACTTCCCTTTCCACCCTACCCATCACAGTAATCCCAAAATAAGCCCTGTACCAAAGTGGCTATTTTCCTTAATAAGCTTGTAGAGGTCACAAATGGGTCAGAGGGTCAGGTTCGTGGTTACCCCCTCACTGTCATATCTGACTAGTTCTATCTGTGCTCAGGGCAAAGATTTAACAAATTATGTTAATTCATATTTCTCTGTGACTCAGTATATTTCTCTGACTGTATATGTAAAGCTTTTCTAATCCTTGTTGCACGGTTAATGGATATGTATGCCCAAATGACTATTTATGGTAGAGTGATGACCACTCTTTTTAGAGAGAAGGACAAATAAATACAAATGTCATGGCCCCAGCTGTTCAACAGCTGCATGCAATATGTGAAGAGAGTGGCGGTTTTAGCAGTCAAGCTTAGCAGCACTGAGGGAGGTGTAATGTTACAGCTTTTCTGCATTTCGACAGTCTTCGCATATACCAGCCAGGCTGACTATATATCATATTTGAACTAGGCGGGTCCTATGCGAAGACCAACAATTTACTGTCATACTTGTAATATCGTGCTATATTTTTTTATTAACTTTTTCACTCTGCACTAATCAGGGTACTTGCCGTCCTACTGAACGCTCTTACTCCACAGTGTCCATTCCTAGTTCAATTCAGTGTCTGAAAATAGCTGCTAAACTAAATGTAACCAAATCTGACAGGAGTGGTGTGGTGGGGTTAGCAACAAGCTGCATGCTGTGTATATGTTGTTAAGTGGAGTACTCCCCAGGGGCACAACATGACGTGAAAAGGTTAAACAATAACGAGTCTTGCCTAGATTATTTTGATTTGACAATAACTCATTTGCAGATGAAAGGTCATATGAAACAGCAGATTCTGTGAGAGGACTTACATAGTTGCCAAAGATAGGCGAGGACAGAAAGATGACGAACTCAAATGAACTGAAGATCAGACCTGTCACTGTGTCAGATACGTCCTTCTTCTGAGCCTGAAAATATACAACAGTGTAATCATTGTGAGGGCATACGGATGGACAGATGAACGGATGGACATGGGGGGAGGGAGTAAAGCAAGAGGAATAAAGCGCCAACAGAGAGACAATATTATTATGCTATAACATGGATTTAGAAAAAAAGCAAACAAAGGATGGAAAGGAGAAGTGGCACAGGGGCTAGAAGAGAAGTGAGACCCTGAGGCATTCAGGGATGGAATGGTGGGAGACTGATAATTGATATAGGTGGGAAAAAAACACACAAGAGGGCAGGACTTCATACTTCAACCTTACAACAACGAACTTCCCAAATGTGAAATGTCAGTTTGGCCTCATGTGGTGTTAATCAAACATAATCACCTCCCTGTATAAACCGAATGTTACGTAACCTACAGGAATGGGACAATTATCTCGGATGTAATGACCCATGCAAGCTGTGAGGGTAATTTGTTATGAACATGCAGGTCAACTATATGACTGTGGTGTTCACTCAGTATTGCTCGTCTGCCCTCACTCAGACTATCAAAATAAAGGCTGGACCATGATCCCAATTATGAGGTGTATAAATATCAATTATGAATCCCCGCTGCATCTCCAAATCTTAGCGAGAGACACGGATGGGAAGGGGAAGGAAAGGAAGGGGGAGAGATCCAGGCACACTATCTCCAAATATCTCTGACTGCACTAATTATAGATCTAATGCCACTGTATGACTGCCTGAAGAATGTCATTATTTATATATCTGTGTCCTTCCTGACACTGACTTCAGTTCCAACTGATGTGTTGCTTCTTTAAAACAGAGTGCCAGATTCCTCCCACATGGTGGTGTCTGGGGAGGCACTAGCATCAAAACCATGCAGTTGCCTCAGAGTCAAGAAAGTAGTGATCTTCAAGGCAAAACAAAAGACAGCTGGTACTGGGTCATAAAGGCAAAGGAGTAGTGGGGACCACTTGTGCCTAGCACTGCTAGTATTAAGCTGACAGCTTTAGCTAAGGAGCCATAGTATATAAGCGGGTGTGATATATTAGCAAAGGCTCATAATGCCAGGTGTGACTGTCAAGCAGAGTCCTGATATTTCAGTGATTTACGATAGTTCTTTAGTTTTTATGGTCTTAACATTTATAATAGAATCAATATGGAGGCAGGATGACAGCGACTGGGACAAAGTTAAGAGGTGGGTGGATAGACTTATTCAAGGTATTTAGACTATTAATATGTTATGTGGAGCAGCGTGGCCTAATGGTTACGGCGTTGGACTCAAGATCTGAAGGTCGTGAGTTCGATTCCCGACCACGGTCATGTTGTAAGTGCCTTGGGAAAGCATTTCATTCTCATTTTCCTCAGTCCACCCCTCTGTAAAATGGGTACCTGGCTATAGGCAGTGGAAGATATTGTCAGAATGCTAGTGATCAGCGCCTATAAATGGCAGCGGCACTGTATGCTCCCCAGGGAGTCGAGAAAGTTCTAGAGTGATCAGGCCTGCTGGGGTAATGATAGTGTGAAGTCGCGTGAGCGGGCATTAGCCTGGATACGAGACTTATAAACCGCATTATTATTATTATTATGTAATGGTATTTTGCAGAGCATGACGGATCACTCACAGGACATCTCAGAGCAGCCACCGCCCACGGGATCACTCTCTCTCTCTCTCTCTCTTTCTACTTCAATTTCTCTTTCTCTCTCTCACTCTCTTTCTCCCTCACCCGTATCTCTCTGCCTTTTATCTTTCTTGTTTTCTCTGACTCCAGTTGGGAATATGGGATGTGACATAGGGATGGGGTAACGGCAACGGGGTAGGAGCCAGTAGGATGGGGACTGGGTTTCAGTATGGCTTGCTATTTCCTCCTTGTGATGCCTCCCTCTCCTCCTGCAGTCATCAAGGGAGGATGAGAGGAGGGAAGGTGCAAGGTTTTTCAATAGTGCTTGTTTGTAAGCCTCCTGCGCATACCTCAAACCCACATACCCTCCCCCCAGAGCATATTATATGTTTAAACCCGTTCACTTCCGCAGGCCTCCTTGCCCACACCCCACATAGACCCATAGTACATGAGATATGTGTGTATATGTATGTATAGTTACATGTATCTTCAATCCCTTCCTATCTGCAGGCCTCCCGCGGACCTTCTTTCCTTATCCCCATGCTTCTTACTGGGTCCTTCTCCCAATCCCCCACACACCCGTTAAGTTCACCGTCCTTCTCTCCTTCTTTCTTTTGTATCTTTTACTGAAGGAGAGAGATGGGGCGGGTAACGGGTGGTGAGGGAGGGAACCACTCTTTCTGTCTCACTTTTTTTTCTCATTTTCTCCTCCTATTTTCACCTGACTGTAGAATAGGGAACCGTTTCGGTCCATGGCGCATCGTGAAGTAATGGATGATACTGTGAGGGTATAGGACGCGTGGAATAGTCCATTAACATCATAGGGACTAATAACACACAAGATAGGACACCTGCAAATCTATACGCATACAGATCTACAACAAACACGATACTGGGTGTGCGGCTCTTCCCGTTGTGGTCGGTGCCTGGTCACGCACTCGGACTGACCCACCCGAAGCCCCTTTTTTTTGGCAGCGGGAGGGGAGGAATGAGGTGCGGGGCTGGGCGGGGGGTGTCCGGGGAACGACCCACCTTAGGGTGGGGAGGATTCCTGGCCTCCCCGTAGCCGTGGGAGGGGGCCTGCAGGGGGGACCGCACAGACAGTGACACGCCGATGGAGAGACATTAGCTGCAGCACAGTACATCCAAGGTAAAATGGACAATCACTTTTTGAACACAACAGTTAACACGCTAACACAATCTGCAGGTGTAGGGAAATAACAATTAACAGTACTGCCATAGTGAAGGCCCCCTCACAGTCTTTCGGTTGATTTTGTTAGGATTAAAACAAGGCAGTGAAAACATACTTTGTATGGATGCTCCTGATAGAGGGGCAGGGCATGGGGTCAATGCTCTACCCCTGGGACCCAATCGGGCCAGGGCATTTGATGATAGGGACATACAGTCGACTCCGCTTAATCACCCATCCTTGGGATCACGGAAAAAGTGGTCGATTAAGCGGAGCGGCGGTTAAGCGGAGGAAGTAACTTCGGCCATATGTTTGGTAAGAAGATAAAATTTCTTTGATGTCGTGGTTTGATATCGTCCATTGACACCTTCTTGTTGCCAGACTCAGGACAAACTTGAGTTTGACGGTGTTGTAGCGCACAAAATATTTGATCTCCGCTGTCTCTCTCACTGGCCACCTCGCATTAGCCCAGCAAACAATAAGGAGTAGGATGGCATGGTCGGGGTAGACCGTTCATCCACATGACACGTTCTCTGATCTAACCGAAATCCACCAGACAGGCGCAATCAAGGGTGGGGGAGGAGACTATACCACAGCGTTCAGCGCATTAGCATTATCAGACGGGCGAAGTCAGTGATGCATAGCGTGGGATGAAGGGGGACAAGGAGAGGGGGAGGTGGAGAGGAAAGGCTTATCACACCTATTTCGGGGTGGCAACTGTCACTCAGTCAACCGGTCTGCGATCTGTCGCGCAGTTAAACCGTCTGTGTACATTGTTTGTTTGTCAACTGTAACCCTTCAACCGCTGATCTTTGAATTCATGGGTGCTGAAGAGTGGTGGATTATCCGGAGTGAGAGGCGATTATCCATTGACTTTTATATATAGAAAAAATTCGGTTCCCAAGGAAACGAGGCGATTAAGCGGAAAAGGCGATTAAGCGGAGGGCGATTAAGCGGAGTCGACTGTACTAACGACTAATGAGGGACTTTATTTTTAATTTGGAAGACCAGGGTATTCCCCTCATTATGTCATATCGGCGGGTGGAAAGTAACACAAATAACATCGTAAAGAAGAAAGTAAAAAATATGGAGGCAGGTGCCTAAGAACATGATTAATTATATAATCTACTTACATCATGAAACTGATAATTTTTGTTTCATTTGTTTCACAGTGTATGCATAACATGGCTAGTCGTCACAACTACAATTATAACATATCACATGATTTGTTTTGGAAGGGTGGAAGCTTTTGGGACAGAAAGGGAGGAGAGGTGGGAAGGGGGAGAAGACAAGACTAATTCAAGATTGTGTAGGTTCAAACTTTCCCAATGTCAGCTGTGTTGCTGTCACTAAGAAAGAATATGACAATGGTGTTCCAAGTGAAAATACAGTGCATGGAAAAAGCATACTAATTATTGAAATACATCTATTATTGAGGTTAAAATGTCTATAAAAGTCTGCATGTGAAATGTTTCCCTAGCTCTCGCAGCATGAGGCGCCTGGGGTACAGCTTCTCTCTGGCTGCGTGACTAGATTGTTACAGATAATGACTATTGCACATGTTGTCTGCCAGCCGATCAGCTGACATTAGACTATTCGACCACCATGCCCATTGCTCGGCAAGGAGATGTGTGTATTTTCTATTGCCACTTTCAAGCATGGTGAACGGATAGTCACATTAATTTTATCCTAGCACCATGGTGGTTATTATCAAAGCAAACTTTCTATTGAGGTACCTGCTATTGAGGTACTACTGTATTGAATGGAAAACAAATATCTGTCAATGTAATGGACTATCAACAAACATGTAAGTGAGAACAAAATGAAAAGTTTACCTCTTGCGGAAAAAATGGAGCCAGTAAAGAAAATCCGCATCCAGCAAACACATTTGCCAGTGACAAAAGAATCAACATTGTCTTGCTCCTGCGGGGGAGCTGGCGAAATGAAAATGTTTCTTCCTCCTTCTTCGCCTCATTGTTTCCTGTCTCATCACAGTTGGTATCTGGAGCTGTATCAGGCTTCAACACAACAGAACTCTCAGTGTTTTGATTCTCTTGGATGTTGGATGGATCTGTGTACACAAATATAACATCAAGTCTATATGGGTGTTTATATGCATTGATCTAATGTAACCACATGGTAAGGCATATTATATTCATTTGAGGGAAGGAATGTGAGCCTGAAATAATATTATGTGGAAAGTGTGCCACAAGAGATTTTTACCAAATGATTGTTAAAGATCAATTTTGAGAGAAAGGCAAAAAAAATTTATACCAGAAAAATTCCTGTCCCTACCGGTACTTGAACCTAGGCGCTTTCAGCTGGCAATTCGAATATGCTATCACTACACCATGGCGAAGCTAACTTCACTGCAGTTTACGTTTTAAATACTTGCTGCCTGAATACGATTCCTTAACCTCAGTGTGTGAACCTACTGTTCACCTGTCAGCCTAACATACTTCCAAACTGCTCACACTAAGCAACACCATGTGTCCTGTTTGCTGCAATAATAATATAAATGCCATAAGAAATGTATTTTCTGAACTTAACATACACTGTACATCTTACTACAAAATGATATCTTACATGAGGTTCTGCACCATTCAAATTAATTTTAAACAACAGAATGGGCTCCTGTTCTTCTAAAATGAATACTAAATTGGCATCCACGTTTACAACCAGTTTTCATTTCGGGATGCTTATGAAAACTGCTGCCAAGCCAAAACATTGGTAAAAAAATGAAGATCTACAAAAAAAAATCAAACTGCTTTAGCAGAAAATGAAATGCTCTTCACTCTGCCAATCAACTCTGAAGATGAAAAATGCAGTGACAATAGGAAGAGATTAATTTGTTTGTTTCTTTGAGTTTGAGCCTTTTCTACACAGTTAAGGTTATATCAGACATAAGAGTAATTAAGACTTGAACCCCTTATGGGCTGTCAACAGGAAAGTGCCTTTAAACTTAAGAAAATTAAAAAACATTTTTAATTTGGACAAAACCTAGCTGCTGACTGGATTTGAACCTGGGATATTTCTCATCAAGAGATAAGATTCCTCCCTCTTTGCCTCCATGCAAGTGAATGCATAAATAATGCAATAAGCTAGATAAATGGGAAAACTGTGAGTGACTGTGAGCAAAATAAAAGTGTTACTTAACCAGGAAAGGCAAGCTCATATATAGCTAATGTAACACATGGTGGAATGGTTACAGGCCATGGATTCAATTTATGCCATGGCCAAGTTGTAATCTCAGTTCCCCCTTCTGTAAAATGGGTATCTGGCTATGGGCAGTAAAAGATTTTATTAGAATGCGAGTGAACTATGCCTGAAAATGGCAGGAGCACTGTATGATCCCAAGCAAGTGTACTATAATGTTCTTGAATGATCTGGTCTGCTGGGATAATAATACAAGACTTATAAACCACATTATTATAATTATTAGTACTTGGTTTCCCTGTACATGATATCCTTACAGACTAAAACCTTAAGCTAAAATTTACCTGCATTAGTGGGAGAATATGAAGATCCAGATAACAAATACTTGTTTTCATCACGGGTGCTTGAGTCATTCATGATGATGCAACTTTTTCTGCAATACCAAAAGAAATTACAACAGTGAGTTGTAAACTTTGGTCTCATCTCTGAAACTGACTTTCCAAGCACTACATACTCTCTGAGAATCAGAGCATAAACCCAGTACAACTATACTCTTTACGTCTCTAGGTCAAGCAGTCCATTCAGAGGGGTCTACAGTTGTATGGGAAAGTAAGGTCCCTCCTTTAAAAGCTTGGTCCCAGCTAATGTTTCAATGTTTTCATGTAATTGATGCATATTACTCTGATATCTACTGGGTAACTGGAAAATGCTGAAAGAGTCAACTTCTATGGTTGGAAGTCAACCCATACTGGCTAAATACATAGAAAACTCAGAAAGTATAGATCCTCCCACTGTTATGACAGTGTTCTTCTCTTCAGTTTTCCAGAGTTCCTAACCCTAACTCTAACCATACTGGAATGACCCGTATCAATTACATGTAACAAATAGCTGGAACCATGCATCTTAAAAAAAATTGAGGGAGTGGGGAGATCGAGTAACTGTTACATATAGATGCTTTAATCTTTTTGAAACACTACAGCAGTGACTGTACTATTTAGGATGGATAAATCAATGTGTGCAAGATACTTTAGGTCCCAAAGATCAAAAGCTTTTCTGAAAATGTGCACACAGTAGGCCTATTCAGAAATACAGGGTGGTAACTGCATATCTAGAACCTATTCACTCCAAGAAGCTGCAATGAATGGTGGATGCTGCCTCAAACAGACAATACTTCTCATAAAATTATTGCATTTCATGATTAAGTTTGTCTAGTCTTGGCTATAGTAAAACTGATCTAGCCTCCAACAGATACAAGCGAGAGTTATCAATAACCCATCATCCATTCTTGACCTTCAAACTTCACTTCTAGTCAAGCTCATAGACTACTCACACTCACAGCCTCATAGTCAGTCTACATCACTGTCACTGGTGTCTGTTGGGGGCAAGATTTCCCTGTTGGGTACCCAGTAACCTGTAACCTTCATGCCACAGCCTGCAAATTACTAGATCTAGTTTATCATGAGAGTGCTGGAGGTCAGATAGCTGAGTCGATAACACTACTTGCATCACATTAGTCTAGATGATCCAGACTAATTTAGAATAGACTATGATCGACTGATCGTCTACTTATGACACGTTATTCTCGCTTTGCGGCTTTGACACCCCTTTTAACTTCCTAACAAAAACACTCACAATAACTTACTTCGCTAGGTTGGAATGGCAGCTCCAGGGTGACCTAAAGAAGATAAATGCTAGTCAGACATTCCGCACGTGCGACAAGATTGTTTATTCGGTTACTCTTAAGACCTCTAAAGTTGGTTTCTTCTTGCCTGGTAGTTGTGCAATCACTTTCACAGCAGCCGCCATCGTCGTCATAAAACAACGGTTCGTATCCACTACTAATCAATAAGTGCATTCAATACTAATTTCTCGATTACCTGATGATTCTGCTGGTAGATTTTGAGAGATGTTCAGTAATTTTACTTAAACTCAATTGCATGAGTTTTGAAAACAAATGGGCGGGGGGTCACCACACGGGCCCTTGATTAGTCTAGATCTAGAAGGTTTTTGTTTTGTTTTGTTTTGTTTTTTTGTTGTTTTTGGTTGATACTCACGCCCTCAGTACTCGTAATCATTTCCACCTCTTGAGTTGAACTCTGACCTCACCACATTATAAACAAGAAAAATTACTCTAAGAAATTTGGAGCCTTGCGAAATGTTTTAGTTATTTCCCGTTTATCGTGGCTCTCTCCGAAAAGCGGAATGTCCTGTTTTGAAGACGTTGAGGAAAGCAAAATTTTTTGATCGGTAGCTCACATAACATAGATCTATATATAGAAAGTTCCAGTCTGGTCCATATCCAACATGAAGGCCTGCCTCAGTAAATTTTTCCTCATTCTGATGGGCACGGCACATCATCACATAATGGAAGATCTTCCGAGAACGTACAGTCTTATTTTGGAAATTGTCATGGCTTTCTGCCCTGTTCACAGAAAAAAAAAAAGCAACAAAAAACTGATTTCGTTTAACAATAGACATTTAATTAGCATCATTATTGTTAGTAGTTTAAATGAAGTCTTAGCATAGGTAGGCCTACTTGATTTCGCGTTTTTTTGAGCTAGCACAATATTCAATATTCAAGTGATATACTTTAAGCACTGGTTTTACAGTATTTTAGTAGGTTAGCTATTATATCGACCAGACTGTCCCTTACAGCCCTACGCCCCCTGGAATATTCAACTCAGATAGAAAAGAACCATGTATCCACTGCAGTTCGCATTGCAACTTTTTTCTGCTAACCGCCCTTAGCCTCGATAGGAATGCATGACCCAGACACACTTAGCAAACCCATTAAATCGAGATTGAATTTATACTTTTGTATTCATGCGTCTGTTCTACAATATTGCAGGTGGGCTATTCTGCTCCAGTGAATAACAGTTATTTCTAGGCTAGGTTTACATGGCATTGATTTGTCAAAGGCTGTAACGCATTATCCCGGTTGCGTCCCTTGCAGTTGCCACATTTTGACGAGTTGTATCCCTTTTCATATCGAAACTCAGTGCTGGCCACTGGCTATACCATCACATTATCCTTATAGGTATGAAAATGTCAATGTTTTTTCCCCCTTGTTGGCTGTATTAGGTTTTACAACTTTTTACAACAACAATTAACTTATTCAAGGGTCCCAGGCCCAAATACTTCCCAAACATGTTGTTTAGTTCTTCTTCCAAAATTTGACACAAAGAAAATGCCCCTAAACCAATTAGATTTTGAGAACTTAGGCAGTGAAGCAGGATACCTAATATTTTAGGCCTTTTCATTCAATAAACAGGGTAACCTTACCCACCGGCTAGCAACAACTATAAAATTTTATACTTGAGTGGCTAAACCTCACCTACATTTTATGTATTTGCACCTATCTAAGCTTTTGAAATTAAAATCCAACCCCTTCCCCTCTCCCCATGGCCAGTTTTCTGATTTTATAGAGACTATTTAAAATTGCATATCAAAATGCCGGGTGCTGTTGGCATCTTCATACCTACAGTCACGGATTTTGTAGTTTGGTTGCTGCCGGATTGCAGTGCAGCAGCAAGGGCAACGGATATGGGCTAGTCCATGACTTGTCTATGACTAAATGAACTGTATCATTATCACTGCGGTGCTGTCCTTCGAGATAGCCGGGCTGTTTGCTCCATGCATGCTGCGGTTCGCCTAGTACCAAGGATGCACACACATTCACTCACTCCAGGCTTGTTCCCGACCATAGGGTGGCCTCCAGTTATTTTTATATAGCCAATTTCTGATATCTACACACATTTGCTCGGGAGAAGTCTAGGCGGTTAATGTTACTGTTCTTGTGTTTGTGTGTGAATGTGTGTGTGTGTGTGTGTGTGTGTGTGTGTGTGTGTGTGTGTGTGTTTCTGTGTGTGTGTGTGTTTCTGTGTGTGTTTGTGTGTGTGTGTGTGTGTGTGTGTGTGCCCTTGCGTGCAAGCGTGCATGATGTTTATTTATTTGTCTTTCTGTATGATTTTCACAAGCATGGGTCCTTTTTTATTCTATCTTTTCATTATCCAGATGGACTTCGATATCAGACCTAATCAGACCTATACTTTTTTCCATGCACGGAAGCATAGGCCTGCTTTATAAATAGCGAGGCTTCCATTGACACCGATTAATCTGAGCTCTTTTGGAGGCTGTATAGCGCTGCGATTAAGGGAAGTCAACTGCATAAAGTAAACCTAGCCCGCATGCTGTCCTCTCAACTGTCCATTAAATCGATCGGATCGGGGATTGTTCTCTTCACGTGGCATGGGAAGTTCAGTCGAGTTGATATGGCCTGGTCTGTCAGTTATTGCCTGCCAGCAGTGAAGCTCTTGATTTTCTTCGCCCTGCCGATGGTCTGAAGAGAGGGCAGCAGGCAGGGAGATGTCAATTTTGTTTTTTGGTAATCTAGGAGCAAGTGCCTGGATCTGTCTCCGTGTCTGTCTCGTTTTTCAAACATCTGTCTGTCTGTCCGTCTGCCTGTCTGTCTGTCTGTCTGTCTGTGTGTCTGTCTGTCTGCCTGTCTGTCTGTGGATTAGGGTAAAGGGGTGGCTGGCGGTCGATAGACCATCACTTTCATCTACGAGTATCTCCATCATCTCTGATCAAACTTTAAAAATGAAGTTCGCTTTGTACATGAGTTTTCCTCTACTCGCTATCTCTCCAGTCCCCCTTCCCTGGTTCCCCACCTCGGTCCGTTGGTTCCACCTCTGCGACATCAGCTTCAGCTGGCATTCGATCAAGTCCCAATCTTGGATCTTTCTTGACGACCCTCGACCTCACCTCCAAGTGTAGTTCTAGGATAGGCACTGTGTTATCTGGTTGATCGTTTCCCGTGTGTCTCGCGGCATGGTCTTCGTAACCCTCTATGCTCGAATCTTTCTATGCTCGGATGCACAAGTCTGCACTTAGTGCGTGAACACATATCATGAACAGTGGAGCCCTGATATTACTGATAACGTACACATCCTTCGGACAAAACTACTGAGGATATGTAGGCAGAAGTTTTGTTTATCCAGAGGGCTTCTTGGGAAACAACAACATCATCAACAACAACAGCAACAAAGCAGATGGCAGTATTGAATGCGAATGTGCTAAGAAGCCAAGCAGTTTTTGAAACCACGTGCATATTATTCTATTCATATCCATCGAGCGGGAGAAATATGAGCCCGATCTGGTATTATCTTGGAAGTATTTTATTATGCCTCTAGGGATCTTACCAGATTTCAGTTAAAGATCAATGTTGAGACGCAAGGCCGAACAACTTAACACTAGAAAATTTCCCAGTTCCTACCGAGGGTGAGATCTCTCAGATAGCAAATAGAACATGCTACTACTATTATTATACCACAGGGACGCTAACTTCACTGCTATGTAAACCTTACAAATCTACTGCTTGAATATCGTTCCTTAGCTTTCACGTGTGAGTCTTGTGTTCACCCGGGGTCTAACACACTTCCTAATCGCTCGCGTTTTTCCAGGGGTTGAGCGGGAGGAGGGGGTTGAAGGGCGTTCACGCACAGCTTATCAAGGACCTCGACCGGGTTAAGGATAAAAATCCTAGAATGGTGGAAATTCTGACCATTTCATTTAATGCTTGCTGTGATGACAAGAGTTGGCATATGCAAAGACAATGTAGGATTTTATCCGCTTGGAACAGCCAAGAAAATAAATCAATATTTCCTAGACTACTTTGTTCTTATGCATGCACAGTCATCCGGGCATCACAATTTGCAAGGTCCAAACATTTCAGTTTACAGATCAATTCAATTAACACAGCCCTCTGTATAGCGTATTTCCACCCACCACTCCCAGTTGCTTTGTTGCTTATAAAGGGCACTCTGGATAAAACAAAACTTCTGATAAGAAAACACACCCTAAGTAGCTTGGTTGGAAGGGTGGGTACGTTATCTTGATTCCACTGCATCTCCACAGACCAATACACCCTAGATTTGGAGATTCTTGTGAATAAGAAGAAAAGTACCCATTAGACATGATAACAGAAATTTATTACTGCCAAGATTATGAGCAAGCCTCATGGGGTTTATGAATTCATCATAAACTTGGCAGCTATGGTACAATGCCACATTACGGGCCGTGCCTCTGTAACGGGCAGAACCAAAAGCGTACAGTTGCAGTAGCGCCACGGACGGAAGGGAACAAGAGGCTTGACTTGAGGGGAGAGAAGGATGACACGTTCAGCTAGCCTAGCTGTACACGGGCGGAGTCGGGAGGGAAGACCACAAAGTTATTTATAGTCTTTGGTCGGGAGTCCTCTGGAGTCCAGAGTTACTGTGGTGGCCGGGGGACGGGG
>JAWQUT010000726.1:164582-179582 GCA_033807755.1 Ellobium chinense
GGGCAAGGTAGGGTGGTGGAGGTGGTGGTGGTCTATGGCTGGAGGAATGGAGGGTTGAAAACAGCTGCAGAGCTGCTGGGCGCTGGGTGGGTTAGAGAAAGCAAGTCAGGCTCAAGAGGGAGAGAACTAAGCAGATGGCCAACAGCTTGGCATCATCATGGCTGAAGAGGGGGCCTGTAAATCTGCTCTATCTATCGATATACTATACGGGTTTATTCAGTCTTCTTCTATCCCTGTAAATCTGCTCTATCTATCGATATACTATACGGGTTTATTCAGTCTTCTTCTATCCCTGTTCCTACATATCCTACACCCACTAAAACTGCACATGAGTGGTACTGATTTCTCTGCAAAGCTACAAAGAAAGGAAAAACGGCTTTCTACTGGGATAGCTAATGACCACTTTTTATTTTCTTTGCAGCTCTGTTTTTCCAGTCACAAAGATTATTTATTAGTATTTATAGGGGTTGTTCTGCTCTTGCTGGGTGATTCTAAAAGATGAATTTTTACAACATGTACATTGGCCATCTGTATTCATTTTACTTTATTTGGGCTGGAACTTTGTTTTCTTGGGCACATTCCTAATTCTTCAGTGGTCTGCAAAGGGAGTCTTTCCTCCCGGTAACTGAGCGGGTTTACAAATAGCAACTGAACTTGAAATTTCCACGTAGTGCTACCGTTTGCGGTACAACAACCGTTTGAGGTACAACTTGATCAAACATAGTAACAAATGATTTTAGATAGTCTGGATGAGGGTGGGGAGGAGGGGAGGGGGGAATTTGGCTTTAAGGGACAGTTCGGACATGCAGCAAGACAGGACATAAACTACTAAAATTTAATGCAACAGGTCTGTAACCTAAAGGCAGCTTTTCTCTTGCAGTACGGTTGTAACAGATACCTTCACTCTTACTTTCAGACACCACGAAACAGCTGCTGACTTGCTGAATAAAACTATAGTTGAGAGAGCTAGCTGAGAGCTTGCGCATAATCAATGGCATCTCCTACCATCGACAAAATTTCATTAAATCTGCGTGTTGAACGCTGCCAGGGGTGCATTCATCACCGCTGAACTAATATAATTCTCACGATGATAAAGAGATCCCATCGTCTGTGCCCAAGCTTTCATGTATCACAACAGGTGCTGTAATCTAAGGACAAGTTTTCACTTGTAGCACGGCAGTTACGGATAATTTTCCACACACTTTCAAAACGACACGAAACAACCAGCTGCTGACTCTTTGAACAAATTAGATAAGAACAGAGATATCTGAAAGCTTGCACATTAACAATGGCATCTCTCACCATCGTAAGAAGTACATTAATTCTGCATGTTGTACACCACTAAGGATGCATTTGGCACCGATGTACTAATGTAATTCTTACACTGGTAAGAGATCCCATCGTTAATTCGCAAGCTCTCCATTAACTTTGCATTTTGAATGCTAGTAAGGATGAATTCAGCAACGACATATACTTAATATATTTTACTATGATAAGAGATCCCATCGACGATACGCAAGCTCTAAACTGACAGAGGTATTTTCCACATAACCCGAACCGCACCGCCATTGAACAGACCGCACTCTTTAGGGTGATATGAGGCCTCACAATCTAGAGAGTAGCGTCTGACCCGCCATTTTACCTTCAGCTATTTTTGTCCGCAGCACACGCTGATCCACGGCGCAACGCAACGAGCAGCACCGCAACTAATCTGTCCAGCCAGCTAGCCTAGGCTAAAAATTTCCGGTTTGTGCGGGGCGTCCGGGTCACGTCTGCCTGGAGTCTGGCTCATTTCCTTTCAAGTTCAGTTTCAATCTTTGATCAGCTTAGTGTATTGTGCAAGCCTGCGTGTAGTACACACACACACACACACACATAATGGAGGATGAGAAATTGATAGAGTGTGTCCAGGCCATGCCCACTTTGTATGATAGAAAAGATTCCAAACACAACAACAGGGATTACGTGCAACACCTGTGGGAGATCATAGCCAGGCAACTGTCGGAGGAAGGTGAATATTTCGTTCCATCTTTATGTATTTGATATTTATACGAATCTCTTTTGGAACCGATGATAAGAACGATTATGATGTGACCTGCGATGCGGTCTGGGCAATTTTCGTGTCATGTTTACATTAAAATGGCCTGTGATTTTTTAAGAAGCCTTTTTTAATTTCCTTCTGTCATTGATGATGATGATGATAATGATGATGATGATGACGATAATGATGATTTTTACTCTTCTGTCTTCATGAATGCTGTTAAGTCCATTTACCGTCTATCTCCTCTTGCTCGTTTATGTCACTGTCAGCTTGAGTATGAAGGATCAATTTTAGATCCGATAATGTGTGGTCATTTTCTGATACCTTTGTAATCAGTACATGGTATATTAATAGTAAACATACCTTGTTATTAAGTATGAACATCACATGCAGGGATTTATTGTTCTCTCATTTATTACTCAGGTACACCTCGATATTAAATATACCTGAAATATAAGTTGACCTTTTCCATATATCAAGCCATACTTTATATATATCGAGATTTTTCTGTAAATCCCAGTTAAGCCTTTACGCCTATGTCTTTAAACAAAAAAAAAAGGAGGAGGGGGGAACTGTAGACGCACACCGACTTCTATGAGACAACCGCACGCATACTCATTCTCTCTCTCCCACCCACCCTTTTTATGAGTGTTTTTCTTTGAGGGGGGGGGGAGGAGGGGGTTGGTGGGAAGAAAGAGCAATGGCGATCCTTTTTGAACCCTTTGTCCACTTTGTTTACTTTCAGTTGAAGTCGTGAAAAAGCGATGGGCCTACCTCCGAGACTACTTCCGCAAGCAACGAAGGGCCATGGGAAGTGAAAAACCTGGCCAGACCGGAGCCAGGAAACGGAAGTGGGCTCTATATGACACCATGACATTCCTCATACCTTACACGGAGTTCCCAGAAACCATGGGTGATTCGTCCTTGGACGAGACCTTTGTCGAGGACGATAAACGAAGTGTTTTCGCGGAATTCTCGGAAAGTTCACCGTCCACGTCAGTCGAAGAACAAACTGAAAACACATTCAAGCAGCCAGATATCGCTGTTCTCAAGAATCAGTCTTCAAAAAGAATGAAGAAAGAAATTTTTGATAATAATGTGGAACTTCTTAACGGCTCGAAAGAACCACAGAAAGAAGAAGATGAAAACGAACTATTTCTGAAGAGTCTTCTTCCAATGATGAGGAGCTTGGATCCTCTAGATGGATTGAAATTCAGATATGAAGTCCAAGGTTTGCTGATCAAATATGTAGAATTGTCACGGCCATACAGCACTCATATTCAGTTGCCAAGAGAAGGAAAGGAAGAAATAGAGACAAATGACTGAAGCACTCGGGGATTTACGTGTTCATCCAGTATTGTTGTCATCTTTACTTGTTTTTATCGTTTGTAGTTAATGATTAAATTTAAATTAAGTGAACTGAAAAATCACGGTCCATTTTCATTTCTTTTGAAATGGGTTTTCATTTCACTTAGTGTCCTCCATACGCTATGTCTAGTGGAAAGAAAAAGTTGTCAACCGTCTGAAACAAACACAAAGACACACACATACACAGGCACACACACACACACACACACNACACACACACACACACACACACACACACACACACACACACACACACACACACACACACACACACACACACACACATTTATCTATCTATCTATCTATCTATCTATCTATCTATCTATCTATCTATCTAGATTATATATATCCACAACTACACAGATTGTAGATCCAGTTTGTCCTGCAAGATTGTTTGTGGTTGTGGCGTTGATAGCACACCCTCATCAGCTCGATCCGAAGAGCTGGTGTCAGGTATGTTATCAGGGTCCCACTGTTGATTATAATCTGAAGTAGTCCTCATGTGCTCAGATGCTGGCACCAAAAGCTGAGACTGTAGTTGGAGGAGAATGTGTTTGAAATATAGAATCTGCTAGGGCTCTTTCGTGTTATTGTTGATATTGTCTTTTTATGTTGGTGTTGATGATGATGATGATGATGACATTGCTGTTGATGGTAGTATGTTGATGATGGGGAATGTCACTTATCATGATAATGATGATGAATGTGGTGGTGGTGGTGGTGGTAGTAGTAGTAGTAGTGATATGGTATTGTTACTGCATAGAAGAGGAGAATGGAACAGAATTATATAAAAACTTGTGAATATATATGGTATATATATATATACAGTACAAATCGGTTAATCACCTGCAACTGTCCGGTGCATGAAGCTGAAATTTCCTGATCATTATCTGATATCATTTCAATAATTTTTTGGGTTTTTTTGGGGGGAGAAAGGGGGGGGGGTGTCAGCCAAATATTTGTATCCTCTAATCGATGTGGTGGCCAGTGAGCCCTTAATTCTATCTTGGTGCGAAAGATCGGCGGTTTGAATCCAGCTGGTAGCTGGTTTCCCTTCAGGCTTTTTTCACCGTGTATAGTATTAGTAAAGGCACCTTCCTGTTGGCAGCCATATGGGAGAGTTCAAGCCTCGCTACTGATAAAAGCCATAGCAAAAGGGTTATTAAAATATAAATCAAAACCCAATATTGATCAGGTTACTGTTTTATAAGCATTCGTCGAATTCATTTTTCTCTATTAAATTTCTTGTAAATGCTAATAGCTGAACTAAAATGTAGTGTCCTAATATATCTACACTTAGAATGTTGGATCTGAAAGTTTGGTGTATAACATAACTCAAGTTTTGGTTGAACTCTCTGTAACAGAAAGAACTAGAATATGATAGACCAAAGAGCAGATTTCGTACAGAGAGACGCCCCTAGAACGGAAACTTTTCAGCTTTACATTACCTCCACCTTCTTACGGAGTATGGCGTAATTTTGACATTTCCAAGCGGCCGAAGATCTGGCCAACAAAACTCGTACTTCTGAATAAATACTTACAGCCAAAATAGAATAAAGTAAAATGGACACAGGTTCCCGTCACACAACAATATTTCCCCTGAGATCTTCATCAATCTGTGGTTGCAGGGGATGTGAAATGAGGGGAAGAGAAAGAGAGTGGTTATTGCAACTTCAAACCTTACTGGCACGTAGCCTGTTTTAAATCCTGCAATGGCCAAATTCTATGCTCCACAGAATAAACAAATTTACAGAATTACAGTTATGCGCTAATAGCTTTTTCCAGAATTCCCCGAAACCCCATATCGCCAGGATTTATACATATTCTCAAAACGTAGAGATTGGCACGTAGTGTTCATCAAGCAGTCAGCATCAACAGGCATGGTTGACATTTTCACGCTGATGAACGACAATTCACAAGGAAAACATAGGAATAAGGGGTAGTGAGGAGGGGGGGGNGGGGGGGGGGGGGGGGTCTCTGTTAGAGACGTCAATCATGGAAATTTGTGCATCTATCAATTTTTGGTTCTGTATTGCATGCTCAGGACATTCAAAGATGAAAACAATTATTTTGATATCAAGGAGACCAGAAATTGCCGAGATAACGTGATAATGGTCTATAACATAGCCCTGCACGGATAGTTGTTATCATAACTACAATAATTACCCAGGCCCATAACATTTTTAAAACCCAGCAGTGGCTGTACAGGTGATTTAAAGACTAAAGCTGTCTCTGAACAGAGTTATTTTTTTATGTCACGCAAAGCCGAAACTGCTGAGATAATGACAGAACAGTCTGACTATAACATTTCCCTGGAGACGAGGAAGTTGTCATAACTCTAACAATTACTCGAGCCAGGACGTTTTTAACACCCACCAATGGCCATAATGGAGATCCGAATAGTGGAACTGCCTCCGAACATAAAAGGACAAAGCAGGAATAGACGGGATAGAATCTGAACAAATCTTTGTTGCTGGTCTATATTTGGCGCAGAAGCACGCCTCGAATCTCCGCCTGACGTTAATTTCCATAGCCTGTGTGCTCTGCGCTGTCTGTATCGACCACCAGCTCTTGTAACTAAACAGCTCAAACTGAGTAGGCAGCCAAAGCAATGTCATCCAACGTTCGGATTTTAGCCCCCTGTCTTTCCTCGTCCACGACTGATGTTTAGGACTTGACAAACTCGTCACTGACAAATCCTGGCCTTGCCTGTCTTCTTCCTCCGACGCTGTGCTGCCCCACCAAGTCTTCCCCCATGTGGGCTTTCGATACTACAGCCGAGCCCAGGCCATCTCGTCAGTAGTGTAAGCGCTGACTTTTTCTCCGGTGTTCAGTTTTTAGGTCCACAACGGCGACGCATTTTGCTTTTGCCGTGCTGTGCTGGGCTGTGCTGTGCTTCATCAATCTTGAATACCTCGCCTCCGGCTCGCCTCGTCCAGCCTGTAGTTTCGTTCTTTCGTTTCCACACTCCCAGCTCGTTTGCTGGCTGAAGTCTTGACTACGCTTATCGCTCCTGCCTGCCTGCCTCGACCACAGCTGCTGCCACGATCTTCGCACTCGACCTCCTTTCAGATTTTTTCTTTTCTCTCTTTCTTCCTTTCTTTCTCCTACTCTTCTCGTTCGCTTTATCGACTCGGGCTGGCGGGCTGGCTGCGTTCGGCTTGAAGATTATTCCCACAAGATCTGACGATACCTTTGGTTGAGGACTTTCTACCTTTTTGTGCACTGTCGGTCAGGCTTGTGGAGATACTCCAGATTGGAGGTGTTTGGTTTTTTTTTGTGTGTTCCTAATTGCTCAAGTTGCCTTTTTCTTTCCTTCTTATTGTTAGCAGTGGAGGGAATCTGAGAGGGACTCTTGCCTACTGAGCTGGCGTTGCGATCTTGCTTGGGTGTCAAAGACGTGAAACGTTGTTGTTGTTGTTGTTGTTGTTGTTGTTGTTATTATTGTTGCTGTTGTTGTTGAATGAACTGAATAGAGGGATTGGAGACGGAGGAGGGATCAAGGATTGCCAGAACAATAATTACGAACAGAAAGAAGAGAAAATGTCATGGAGCTATGGAACTCTGGACCTGTTTCAACACAACATGGCTTGACTGAAGCCCCTTCTTCTCACTTTTCATACCCGTGTTGAAAAGCCACGTTTTGCCTTGGCCCTGATAAATTGTGAAGCCGAATATCAGATCCCTCTGATAGATAGTACATCTTACAGATGATGATCAGAAAAATTGGGTGTCTGCGCTTCGTTCCACTGGAAAAGCCACGTTTTGACTTGTCCCTGCACATCCTAATTAAGTGTTTAACTGCAGGTTTCATGAGTGGCGCATGCCACCCAAGATTAATTTGTAAGCCAGGATTCCCCGACTTTTTTTGTTTTCAAGCCGGCGCCAAATAACATACAAAGAAAGAGCCAAACCATATCTGGAAAGGGCACACGGGGATCAAGACTGACATAAGAAAAGAAATTTACTACGAACTGTTTATAAACATACGTGGGCATTATAGGTTTCATAAGCTTTTCTTCATGGAAACACCATAGGGTTCGTTCTTCAGTTCGTGTTATCCGGCAGAGGTTCGATCACTTGAAACACTAAACAGTTTGAGAACAGTTTAAGCACATTTTGTAAAGGAAATTAATCGGTTCTGATTAACGTTTATTGGAACCAAAACGAGTCAGAGAATCAAAGAGCCAGTCAGTCATTTGGGAACCAAGAGCTTTTTAAAAAAGCCAAAATTCTGGTATTTGGCTTCTAAAGAGCCAAATTTGGCAACCCGCGTGTAGGTGCCGAAGACACTTTTTAGAGATAAGAAAGTTCTTAATAGCGTGACATTAACATAGTCTACATGGAATCTCAGGATGTTTATAGTAGAGATTTCTAAATCCCGTTTTATTGCCTCTACAGCTACTTACAAAAACTTTCAAAACCAGCAAGATCTCTTTGAATACTTCGATAATTATAGGCATCCATTGAGCTCATAGAAAACATCATTTAACCCTATTAATCCATCTCTCTCGCGTCTGAGTACCAGCTGGACCTTCCAATCTTCAACTCTGCCTGTATAATCATCATTCGACGATATACCGCAGTGCTCGCTGCCTGAAAGTTGTTTGTTGATACTGCAGTCGATTCCATTCACACTCTTTGTTATTTCAAGCTCTTGGCCATATCAGGCACTTTGTTAATACTCATTTTGAGCCCTTGTTAAAATGATTCAAAAATAACAGCAGGTTGCCCGTTACGAACAAAATTATGACAGTGACAAAATGAATTCTCCGAGACAGGAATTCAGACCACAGAGCAAAAAAAAAAAGAAAAATCAACAGAGGCATTAATAGCTTCATCTCGTCTGTCATGAAAAGCCATTATCGGCAGGAGATTCATGCTTTCGAAATGCAGCGATTAGCATGCAGCAGCACGCAATAAACAAGCTTGGTTACTATAGATACACCAGTGGGTTCACATTTGGTAGCCGTAGAGCAAGTGTGGACCATCCCGCATATTTTACGATTTGGGCAATACAAAGATTCTATAAATAGAGATTGACCCAGTCTTGCTATTACTTAATATCTGTTGCATCGCTATTTTTGGCCTGTGGGGAATTCTAACACCAACATTTCTCTGGTGTATACGTCTTTATAACTCAATGGCAACAAACACTTCATTCCTCAATTTCTCAAAGCACAGCAAATGTGGGATGGTCTATTCTTACTCTACAGCGACCATTTTTAGACATAGGGAGTCTTTGTCAGGGACATCATCACCTATGGGGATTTGAGCTTCTGTAGATATTTTACGTTGTGGTTGGGAATACCTTCATAGTAGACGTTGTTTTTTCAGGCTATGATTCAGCCAGCCACTGGTATTAAGTAGCTTGAGTTCGTTTGTATGTGTTAATGTGTTCACTGGAGGTCTCACATCATTAATGTCTTTACTTCCTCAGTACAAAAAAAAAGAAAAAATGTACAAACTTTACCATTTTCTCTGTCAAAGAAAACCCACGCCATATCAACCATAATTATCTCAGTGTATTCGTTAAAATGAAGAGTGTCTTTCCATCGAAGAAGTATAAATATATATACTATAGTGTCACACATGTGGATATGTTCACCTGGTAATTATGATATAACAATAGAAGAGACATAGCGCTGGTCCCAGAAATCTTGTTATAACCTTTTTGATCAAACTCCACTATACAAGTTTCATGTCTAAGAACCTGATCTTGTAAGGTAATTGTCAGTTAGAGCACGCAAATGAATGCATAAGTTAGAACACAATCTATGTAGCCGTTTTGGAACAGAGTAAATGTAACAATTTGGGACATGATGTACTAGATGGTGTGTACAATATCAGTTAACCTTTCATGTAAACAGGAATACTGTTATACCTAGCACAAGAGTTGGGTGAAACCGAAAGCATATGAACGCATTTCGTGAACTTAAGTTCAGTTCACGTTAACTTGATCAGACCTGTAGCAATTTTGGGTGCCTTATCTGAACTTTAATTTTCTGCCTAAATTTTAGTCCACTTCACATCTACCTCGAAAATCAGAACTGCATGTAAATTTTCAGAAACCAGCATGAACTAATCTGATCTGAAAATCACTCAGTTTTCATGGAACTAAGCTAAACTTGATCTTAGAGTTTTTTCCCCCCTTAGTGAGCTGGACTTATCTGACCTGACCATTTTGAATTTTGACCTTTTTGGTGAACTTGCCTCATCCTGCTTATAACAAAGGGTGACAATCCTGTATTCATGCCTCTTATTTACAGGAAGCCAGTGCAACTGTTTTAACAATGGCGTTACATGGTCCTTTTTTTCTCTCCTGTAACACCTCTCGAGCAGCGGTATTCTGAGCCGTGGCGCTGCTGAATCCAGAGCAAAGTTAACTGCATCTTCGCTATTACCACCAAACAATCAACATCAGCAGTATCAGCAGTAGTAGCACCATCATCGTCATATTTTTCATATTTTTCAGCAGCAGCATAACACGATACAAGGATTGAAAAAATAAAAGAATCAAAAAGTTCCGAAAAAAAAACAACAGCGTTATAACTTTACCCAGGTGGCAAGGGAATATTGTATTCTCTTACTAAGGGGGAGAAATGTGAGTTCAGTTTGATAATTTTTCAGATATTGTGATACATTATCTAGGAAAGTGTGTCACCGGGGATTATACCAAATTACTGTGAAGGCTCAATTTTGAAAAAAAGAAAATTGAAAAAAGGGATGAAATATTCCGTCACATTGTTCCGTATGAAGAATTCCAAAATATCTTTCAAACTATCACAAATACAATATAGTAAAATATGGGTACAATGAGACTCTTCTTCAGGCATGAGACATATACTAAAGTCATCATCATCACCACCACCACCAGCACCACTACCACCATTATTATCATGATCATCATCATTCAGAGTATCAATTTCCATAAGGCAATTGCTGTAACCAACAACCACAAATCACTGGCTGAAAAAAGAAAATCAGATGTTCACTGCAAGGCCAAAGAAGTGAAAACAAGTGATCACATCTGCATTGTTATCTTCAACATCTGAGCTCACATTTCTCGTCCACTCTTCGACCCAGCCATTCTATTCCCTGTCCCTTGTCAATTACCAGTATCACTGAGTGAGACAAGACAGACAGCAGGCTAAGACAGAGCTGTGACAGGCCTGGAAGTGGATGTGTGCGAGTGGCGGATCAGGACGTCTTGCTCCGCTTTCCCTTTTCCAGCTAAAATCCACCTTGTCTGAGTGTGATGAGGGACGCCCCGTCTTCTTTTAAATTTAAAATCTTCGAAAATTTTGCAGTTTCTAAAATTATCTTGACCATCCGTACTCATTAACAGAGCAATATGCTATCTAAGTGAAAGTCTGTTTTTGAACAAAATTTTGGTTCCATTATCATCATCATCATCATCATAATCATCATCATCATTAAAACTGAGAAAAAATAAAAGATCAACCTTAATTCAAGGAATTTATTAAAAATCTAGATAAGAGATAAGCCCGAGAATTATTTCCAAGCGTTTCGGCTCTAACATCACCATCATCATCATCATCATCATCATCATCATCATCTACCTAAGCTGGTATGAGTGAGACTGAGACGTCCAGCTTAGCTTTCTCAAAAAAAAAGTACAGCCGCACATCTCCTCTTAGAATTTGGCTTTTTCAGTCATACTCGACGATTTTTCTTCCTCGGACACCACAAACGCATTTATATTGAATTCTTTCGCTTTTTCACTATGGAAATTGAAAATACACTCTCCTTTTGTTGCCGAATGAGCCCTGCTGTGCCTTCGCATACAAATCCCTGCTAACAAAGGATACGTCCAAATTGTCCATGAAGGTTAAACACGCGCATTCTGTTGATATCATCTAGGTTGGACTTACTGTTACTGGTGTAGCCGGTAGAATGCCCATCTATGTTTTTTCAAGTCCCGCTTTTATTTTCCCTCCCTCTCAGGGGCCTAGTAATCCTAGCAGTGGCTTGCTCTTCTGCATTTTGTCATTTCTCTGACCAGTTTTGGGATAAATTAAAGCAGCACTATTTCGGGTCAGGGGTAAAAAAAAAAAATGGGGCCTGCCAATGAAGTAACCTTTGTTCTGAGAAATAGCCTGTGTCCCTAGCTGGATCTTCTTGGGGGTAGGTTAAACGAAAAAACACAGCAAAATATTTTACTCGTTATGGGTTATTAAATGTAGTCTGTTGTTTTAAGCTCACATACTCATTTCCGTTACTGCTCGGTGGGAATGTCCATCTAAAATAATTATTAAGACTTGAGAGTGACAGCAGTCGACAATAAATGGTAACAAACAACAAAAAGATTTGCGAGTGTGTAAGTGAAGACACCAATTCCAGCCAAAACAAAGTAGAATTATCACAGTCCTCGGATCATAATAGTAGTTTTGCCCCAGGCGATCTTTATCAGTACCCAGGTCCTAGGTTAGTGTGAGCAATCGGGAAATGCGTTTGGGTCACGGGTGAACACTAGGCTCGCACGTAGAAGTTAGGAACCGATTAAGGCAGTAGGTATTTTAGTATTAAATCGCTGTGAAGTTAGCGTCTCTGTAGTGTAGTGGTGACACGTTCAGACTTGCAAGCTGAGAGACCCTGGTTCGATCCCCAGCAGGGACTGAAATTTTCTAGCGTAGGTATTTTCGGCCCTTCTTCTCAAAATCGGTTATTCACAGTAATTTGGTTAAATCCCTGGTGACACACTTCCTTAAAATAATATGTAACATCTGAAAAATTATCAGACTAAGCTCACCTTCCTGCCCCTTCAATATAAGAGAAAGAATACTATACTGTATTGCCTTTCCACCCGGTTACAGTAGGTTACATACGAGACGAACAGAGACCTGTTAAATATAGCTCCTTAGTTTGCAGGACCTGACATCGAAAAATCGAAGATGTATTGTACACTTGCAGGCTTATGATGTCAACAATCGTATAGCAACAACGGTACCAAAGTGTCATGAACTTACATCCTAGAGGGAACGGTAGGAAAACTTTCGAGTTCGTGGGGAAGGGAAAGGGAGAGGAGGAAGAGGGAAGGAGAGAGGGAGAAGGTGGGGGAGAAAGAAAGAAAGAAAGAAAGAAAGAAAGAAAGAAAGAAAGAAAGAAAGAAAGAAAGAAAGAANGGGGGGGAAGAAAGAAAGAAAGAAAGAAAGAAAGGAACGGACCCTTGCAAGGAATAGGCCGGGATTTCAAATTCATGAAGCCGGATGTCGTTGCTGTGTTGAGAAAATCCTGCTAAGTGGAGAAATTGTTGTTTGTGACTGTATAGAAGTTTTTTTTTCTGTTTTTTACTTGGCGCAGTGAGCCGTGATTGAATGATAGAAGATAGGGTTTATACATCAGGTTGTACCCGATGCTGACTTAATTTATACCAGCGGTGGCTTTCACGGGCATTATTAGAGTTAGGGGCTCTTCTCGATGTACAATAGGGTTAGACCCCATTGCGAAGAGCATTAGGGTTAGGGATCCTTGTCAGTGGGCATTGGGATTGGGGACCCCATTCAGTAGTAGACATTGCCTTCTCGAGTTAGGGAGCCCATCTCGATGCGCATTAGGAATTTGGTGAGTGACTGCCACCCACGTCATCGCCAATGAAACTAAAATTTACCGCTTCCGTATAGTTCAATCACGTCTGAGAACATTAAATACAACCAGCCACTTTTGAATTGTTGAAACACCATTTAAATTGCTCATTAAAACTGGGATCTCTTTTTTACCAGTGTCAAAATTATACTAACTCTGCATGTTGAACGCTGCTAAAGGTGCATTCACTTTTGTACTTCTCGCAATGATAAGAGATCCCAGCGTTTATGCGCAATCTCAAATCAATCAATGGACTTCCTAGTGTTGGGACAGACCAAAAGCGTGTCCTTTCTGCTCAGTACAATACATGCCCGTGTCACGACAACGGGAGGGGATACTGACTGAAGCACTATAATTCCTGCCTGCAGCAATGCGTGGGTTGAGATCCGGTGAGACATTCAGGACTGTCGTGCTCCGAAATCGATAGCGTCAGCAGGAAGGTTCAACAGACTATAATAGTCACATGTTTAGACAGATAAATCAGGCCTGCGTTCTGCTGCTCACCGACGTCCTCTTCAACTCTCTTGAGTAACTTGCTCGTGAGCACGACATGTGGTGAGGTGTGGGTAGAGTGCATGCTGAGGCGTGAGTGATGCGGTCTAGGCTAGGTAACACGCCTGAGTAATGCACTGGGTTATTGTTATTATTTTATAAATGCACTTTGATATTTCCCACTTTTAACGAAGTCTCTTGCCTTGTTTTTCTGGCTGTCTCGCTTTCTTTTGTGTCTCACCACCAGATTTTGACAAATTCACTGAAAAAGTCAATTCAGATCAAGTTCAGTTTACTAAAAGGGAAAAAAGCCCCTAAGATGAAGTTGAGCTGTATTCTATCAAAACTGAGTAGTTGATCAGATCAGTTCCTCTTGCTTTTTGAATTGGCATTCAGTTCTGATTTTCGAGGTAGATGTGAACTGAAATGAAATTAAGGTAGAAAATTAAAATTCAGATCCAGCACTCAAAATAGCTGCAGATTTAGATCAGTTTGGCTAAAATAGCTTTTAAGCTCAGATCAAGTTCACGTGAACTGAACTTAAAGTCATGAACTGCGTTCATATGATCTCAGTTCTGCCCAACCCCGCTCACCACTCTTTAGGGCATGGAAATACTTTGACACGTTCCAGCACAAACGGTCAAACTCCCAGTATACTTAAAGCTGTGCCATCCGATCGTTACCGGCGAAAGGCAAGCCCAGCATATAGGTATGAAGATGCCAATGTTTTTTTTTTTGTTCATTGTTGGCTATATAAGGTTTTACACCTCTCTTTAACTTATTCAGGGGTCCCAGGCCAAAATACTTTCCAAACATGTTGTTAAGCTCTTCCTCCAAATTTTGACACAAAGAAAATTGCCCCTAAACCAGTTAGCTTTTGAGAACTTAGGCAGTGAAGCAGACTACTTATCCTTACCCACCTAGCAACAACCACAAATTTTATACTTGAGTGGTTAAACCTCACTTATTCTGAGTCTACACAAGTATTTGCACCTATCTAAGCCTTTGAAATTAAAATCCAACCCCTTTCCACCCTCCCCATGGCCAGTTTTCTGATTTTATAGGGACTATTTAAAATTGCATATCAAAATGCCAGGTGCTGTTGGCATCTTCATACAACTTCTATAAAGCCCGTGGACAGCGGACACTGCCTTAACTCGGAGGGATTTGCTGCATAATATAACTTACCAGACCCAGACATTTTTATATTAATATTCTTCACCGCAACGTTCGAGTCGGGNAGGGGGGGGGGTGGGATTGGCAATCCTGCAAAATTGCTATGCAGTATGGTATGCTTTAATCGTGAAATCCGGAAAAAATAGCACTTCCTGATACGGAACCGAGCGACTGAATTGAAATTAGTGAATAGTCTTTTTATGCCTCTCGTCTTCTTTTATATCCCAGAGTCGGCCTTTAAAGCAATACTGCCTTACCCACATTATGGCTATCACTCTTTTCTGCTGTTCCCTGTCATGCGGTTTTCATTTTACCAA
>JAWQUT010000726.1:182082-188460 GCA_033807755.1 Ellobium chinense
GCAACAGACATCGGATGGTAAAGCATAATGAGCGCTACTCATAGAGCAAACTGGGAACTCAACTCAACTCAACTCAAAGGACACAGTATGAGGCTTCACCCCCCCCCCCNCCCCCCCACTCCCCCCAACCCTTCTATTTTTAGTAGTTTTATTACTCATAAACCTCCACTTCTATTAGTAGCCATTGTTAAAGTTTGCCCCAGACCCTTTTTGGGGGGGGGGATGGGAGGGAGCGTGGGGGAGAACTTAGAGAGGTTATCCCAACCAATATTATACAAGACCAAATCTCAGGTATGACTGAGGCATACCATATTAATAATAATACTCGCTTTTTTGTTTTGTCAATTTTTTTTTTTTAGGGTGAAAATTGGAGGAGACCGAAACATACACAGGAGGTCTTTTCGAGGGACATCTTGGTTAGTGATTCAGAAATCCGCCTAAATGATAATAGGCTGTTCGCCTACCGCTGTCTAGACGGCCCATGTTTCCATTTTTTTTTTTTGGCAGCTCCCTGAGTGCGGCCAGCGGCCACAGGTTGTCAAGCCCTCTCACAAAAGCACGAGTCAGAATAGTTGGCTGGCGTGGGCAGACACAGCCTGAGGTCTGTGTCGAGTGCGTGTAGCTCTTTTGGCTGACTGAATGATTCACGAGGGAGAACCGATACTGCCCTACGTTTACTGCTGCTAGGCCGTGCAGATAAGCTGCCACCGATCTCGGAGAGGGGAGTGACCTTTTACACAAAACAAAGAGGCAAGCGAGTAGGATCGGGACGATGATGATGATAGCTGTATCATGTTAGTCTGCGAAAAGAAAAAAAAATCAGACAAATCTGAGGGGTTTTAGAAGATCAGATGTAATTGGTTGATATCTTCGTGCTGTTATCTTAATCCTCATCTTGTTAGGTTACTCTTGGTAGAATGATCTGGTAACAGCTTGTTCTTGCGCCATACGATTACGAGGCTCACATGTGAAAATTAAAAACCAATTCAGGCAATTGTTTTTAAGATTTAATTTGGCGTGAAGCGTCTCTGTGATGTAGCGGTAACACGTTCAGACTTGCACGCTTAGATACTCTAGGTTCGATCCCCTGTAGGGACAGGAAATATTTTAATGGTAGTTTGTTTTTTCTTGGCCATTTCTCTCAAATTCGATCTTTGGCAGTAATTTGATAAAATCCCTAGCAACACACTTCCCAAGATAGTGTATAACCGCTATGAAAATTAGCAGTCTGGGCTCACATTACTTCCCCTTAATGATAGAACAAAGAACATATTATCTTTAGCCACCCGGTTGCAAAACCTTCAGTAATATTTTTCGCTTTATACTCTGATATATTATGCTGCGGTAGGATTTCGAGCTGCACCTTCCCCCACCCCCCGGACCGATTAGCCCAAATGTTCCCAGATCATCCAGCCCCACAATCCCCGAATTTTTTAGCTGAACGAAGGCACCTAGGCTAAGGCCAGAGAATTTTGAAAACATGATCGATATTAACGGACAACATTTAAACATTTGATTTTAAAAAGAAAATGGTTTTAGCCGCTAAGATCTGCTTCCCCTTTTCCACAACTTTGCTATAACAACAGCAAGAAATAGTCTAGTAGCTGAACAAAATATTATTATAACACCCTGGCCTAAAATCAAACGAAACATACAAAAGCATCAGGCTGCGTGAGCTCTTTCATGTACGCTGCACTATCTGGCCTGTGCATCCTTATGCTGCATTGTTATGAGCAATCGCACACATTCTTCGATAATTATAATGATTTATTCTTAGTTGCTAAATGTGCTGTGGAAGGATCACATTATTAAATTGTTAATGAGGGAGTAAACTGTAAATTATATCCACTAGTGTTGATTTGATAGCAGCTAGGAACTGAAAATACACAATCAAAGAAGATGAATAACAACAGAAAAGACAACAGCTGACCTTTGTCGGCTTTCAAGAAAGCTGAAGAGAAGAGCACGAGGTATCGGAAGTATCAAAATGTATCCAAAGTTTCGAAATGTCTACCGTAACTAAGATATAGAATCGACAAATAAATTCGATACTTTCGATAACTAGAGTCTAAAGGTTGAGGTATCAGGCATGGGCTCACCTGTACATTTTGTGGTAGAGTGTAGACAGGGGTGTATATATTTTACTCACTTTATATCTGTTTCAAAACTAGAGCTAATCACTTTTCTTATAATTTCAATGATAACGTTCAGAAGAATTCTAAAAAGAATGAGATTCCAGTTATGCATAACGAAGCTAGTCTGTGGTGTTTGTGTCTCTTTCCCCGTCTTCTCCGACCAAGCCTTCGGCCCCAAGCCCCAAGCCCCAAATCATGATGTTTTTCGCATGAAAGTTAATGGCTACAAGGTTGCATCCTTCTCCTTTCTCAAGAATGAAAACCGCTATTCGCACCCTCTGGAGAGGAATGAGATAACACAGACTAAAAAAATGTTAATCTAGGAAAGCGTCACTAATTCGGATTTTTAGAAGACTGGCTAGGAAATTTGAACTGGTACTTAGAGGAATTGGAGTGCGTAGAGAGATTCGAATACGTAGGGGGATTTGAACCTCAGTTGAGGTAACTGAGTACATAAAGGGATGGAAGATAAGAGAGGGATTCTGGTATGTCTAGGGAATCGATATGAGATTCGATGCCATGAAATTCTACTGTACTTAAATGTCATCGCATATTCATAACTTTCATAACTTTCCTCTTGCAGAGTGGGGGATAAATTGGATTCCCCAAGATTTCCTTCCCCTTGCCCACCGTACCGTCCCTCTGTTGACGAATAACTAGGCTATGACTATGACGGATACTACATTCTTATTGGTCCCGTGAGACCCGTCCTAGACTAAAATAAATCTTCACTTTCCTGGAACAGTCAGTTCTCCGGATGAGGCCACCATGTCTTTGGGGACGTAAAACAAAGCCAAATCAGTCACTCAGTCATTTTTTGACTGGGCAAAGAGGGCTAGCGCTCAAGATGACAAAGCCAAAACCGGGATGACTCAAAAAACAAGTCTCCCCCCCCCCCNACCTCTTGTAATGTAACAGCGAAGACAGATCTCTTTGTTCTCATGTATAACGATAATAGATGTCTGAAATACGGCCTTATCAACCCTTCGCTGTGTTATGTTTTTCAAATGCAGATGTAACAAATTACCATGGACACAATATTAGCCTGTACAGAAAATCGTTTAAGTTACAGTTTTACTGCACTTCAGCATGATCACCGCTACATTGCGCTCCGGTGCGTAGGAATGGTTCATTACACAGGTACAGTAATAAGACGGAAGAGTACGTCGGTTATGACACTGGAGTGCTACTTCCTAGGCGCTGTTTGGAGCAAAGGATTAGGACGTACATGTACTACGCGCATAGCCAAGGGGTTAAAAGACAGCGGTTAGTGAGATAACTGATCTGTTATAATTATATATAATAATATAGTCACAGTGCCTTCTTTCAAGAACCCGCTTTGCGGCTCAACGTTCATGTCTGGGTATCTATTATATAATGGGGTTGTACTGCAAAAGAATTAACTAGGACAATAAATACTTTTACAGGTTTACAAGAAACTAAGGTAATGTGTAAGACCACCATTACCACCATTGCCTTCCTCCCTTCCATTATGTCCCCACCACTACCATCACCCCCCCCCCTCCAACCATCACCAACAATAGCAACAACAAATCTAGCACCAACAATAGCAACAACAAATCTAGCATCGTCCATATTGATGTTTAAGAAGGATGTATTCCATTCGGCTTAAAAAGTTGTACATTTAGGATATTTTATGTCAACATGGACGATGTGAAAGCATACGATCATGTTTAGAGAGGGAATCGTTTCTGGACATATCTGCTGTAATCATTATTAAAAAAATCATTGGCTTTAAAGGCCTTCAAGTCTTCCAAGAACGCCCAAGTTCAGCTTTTTTCTTGAAAAAGTGTCTTTGTCTTGCAATATTGAGACTTTTTACTTCTCCATTAATGAAGCTTCATGGCCCCAATTCACAGACAGAATGATACCCATGGCAAGACACCAAGGTTTAGGGAAAGGGGGAGGGCATGTGACGTGGGGAGGGGGTGGAGCAGGAGAGGGAGTCGAAAAGCGGATTAATTTTTTCGGCTGTCACGACTGTGTCTGAAGCCTTGAAAGTTGAGGTCTTTAACGGTAATGACTGATATGACTGCATAACTCTATGACTGTATGCCTTGTCATAACCTAACCTTGCCTGTAATCTACTCGACTCGTCGCAATCACGAGTCATTCTCATGTGTCAAAACACTTCGCGCCGGATGGCCGGAAACAGAAATTATGCCACTGATAGCAGAGGCCATTATACGTTATAAAAACTGCAGTGACGATTGACGAAACCGCTACGTGTCGTTGTCATCAGCGCTTGGCCTAAATATTCATCCTTAGCAGTCTAGCGGCCTGAAAACACTCCCGTGTTCGCGAGGACCCGAGCTAGACAACCTAGTTCCTCGTGCGTGTTTAATATTGGCAACAGCCCGAAACAGCCAGCGAGTGGGCCTCTTGCCTACTCTACTCGAGATAGCGCATGGAGGAAATAAAGAATGGGGTCAGCCTACGTTCAGGCGCAGACGAAGAACGATAGCTAGCTAGCCTGCCTGTAACGATCTTTCTGTTACTAAGAGCTGCTTGTCTGTCTTTTGCTAAAGCCGTTGATTCAAGCAAGCACAGTCATCGGTCGGGCAGGGTTGGGGTTATCGCTCGTATTCGTTTGCGCTTGTTCTAGTGCAGCTGGCTGGCTCGAGGAAATGGTTTTAACTTAGCAAGAGAGGTGGGGGAAGCGAAAAGTATGGGAGCGGTCTGGATAGTCGACTGCCAAAGAGTTTTACTGATGAACGGACGCTTATTTGGTCGAGGAAAGATATTTAACGCTCTTTTCCTTGCTCGGAAAGCTCTGCGCTTGATCTCAAAGGATTGGAGAGGGAAGATAAATTATTTGCCACTGACGCCAGGAATACATTTCATTATTGCCACTGCGCTTAGCTGGCGGCTCGGAATTTAGATTTCTTCGTTCGGGCAGAGTTTCAACGGCGAGTCGAGGAAAGGGAGGAAAGGAGAGGTGGTGGAGAGAGAAGTAAGGGAAGAAAGAAAGGACGGACGGACGGCTGCCCGTCTCCTGTGTTGGAGTGGATTCAATCGACGTCTGATCCTAGCGTTCCTGCGCTCCTTTGTCGCCTCGTGCAGTGCGGGGGGATATCGGGCTTTGGGTCTCAAGTCTCGCTCGGGTCTCGCCTGGTGGATTGGGAGAATGGATCGGCCCAGCGGAGAAGTGGGGACGGAGTGGGTCTCGCTGGCGGGGGGACGGGTGGGCATTGGAAGTGGGAGACTGTGAACCAACAATAAACTCGCCCGCCTCTCAGAGCTCGCAATGCTCGATTCCCCTGGAAAGAAAGTTCCGGGCGGGCGTTCGTTCGTACTTCGTGCTTGGCTGTGTGAATGATGGATCGCGCCACCATCCCGGGGTGAACACTTTTTAGCCTAACATCGCCTCCTCGTGTATGTGGTGGGCTAGCCAGTACGCGCTGCTTGAGGTTGTGCAGGCGAACACTGACTGATAACGAACACAGCAAGCTTTTGAGTTTTGCGTGGAGGCTAGGCCAGACTGACTTGAGCTCTTGTCGTTCAACAAGCACGCGGCGAAGCTAGCTCGCAGTCGCCATCTTGGTATCTTTGTTGACTAGACCAGCAGAGAAGCCGGACGTTGAAGATCGTGAAGAGAAAAAAGACATTCTTTTGAGGATTCAGCCAAGATTTTCAGCTGTCGACTCGGGGGTAACTATCAGTGTTGTGTTTTCGTGGTGAACGTTGATGTTTGTTTAGCTGCCTATCGATTAGTAAACGGATTGACAGCTGCGTTCGTTTCCCCACAATGTCCTTTGGTTGATCGACCAGCTCCGCTCCCAATGGGGTTTGATGACGTCAGGCCAAAATGGCCGCCATTTGTATCAGTTGAGTTTTATTATGTTTTGAGGACTTGCAAAGTGAAGGGAAAACTATCTGCAGCGCCAAACACAACGTCATTGTAGCTATTCATAATTTTACTTGCGTTGATCTTTTGATGATTTATGGGAAGTCTGACGGCAGTGATGAAGATGATGAAGATGATGATTATGGTAGCATGAGCTACATGCGTAGCCACTACGTTGCTCCTTCGCCCCTTTCTACTTGGCATGTTGGATCAGCATTGATAGCATGTTATATTAATTTAGTAATTTCAGTCCAGGGTCAGCCTGCTGTCAGGGGCGTAGACTTGAGGTGCTATAAGAGTGCGAGAAGCTTCAATGCGTTTTTATTCGGGATGATGGTAGAGCGGTTTTTTTTTTAAACTGAAAGGGAGGAGAGT
>JAWQUT010000726.1:188999-200004 GCA_033807755.1 Ellobium chinense
GGGGGGGAAATTGATTATCTTAAAAATAACGGTAATTTTTTCTTGTTGGTAACAACCTTCACGCCTCTCCGTCTTTACTCTGTCCCCTACTCCCCCCCTCTCCAAAAAAAAAATTGCTGACCTATGTTTGGCAAGTATCGACGTCCACTCTCGTGTCGGTGTGAGATTGCTTGATAGGCATGCATAGGAGAGGCTGCATGTGGTTGAGACTCTGGCAGGACGTGAAAGAAAGTTCTGTGTGAAACAGTATCATGTGAGGCCACACCGCAAGCTGTCTTTGTAATTACATAATAATATACGACGACGGACAAAATGGCGCCTAAATGACGTTATCAATGTTTAGTTTGCTGTTATTCGTCTGACAAAATGACAGGCAGTTACCTCATTAATTTTTTTTTATATTTTTCTGCGAATTTCTCTGACCAGAATTGGCATAAAGTTTCGTTGCTATTGTTTATCTTCGTGGCAACTATGCGGCCAATATGGTGCCAAAAAAAAGGGGGAGGGGATATTTTGTTACATCTCTCTGCAAATTGTTTGACTAAAATGGCGCAAAGAAATGTATATTTTTTTTTCATCTGTCTGATAGTTTTCTGACTAAAATGACGGAAAAAGTTTCACTGTTATTTTTATCTGTATGCTAATTCTCTGACCAAAATGATGGGTTAAAAAAATGTCTGCGAATTCTCTGAAAGTTTCGTTGTCTCTTTGCTTTTTTTTTTTAAAATTTAATCTTTCTGCTAATCTTCTGATAAAATGACAGTGACGTCATTTTCCTCCCTCCAGTTAATACAGTACTCTGACAACATGGCGAGCACCATCTTGGCCAAGTTAGACTTATGTTCTAGTTCTACTCTCTAAATTTCCATCTCACCAGTAGTTGTGCATGCCATATGTCGCATCTGACAGACTGCATGTTTCCTGTTTCTTTTTCCAGTGCTTAGATAAATTTGGCACTTCTCATACGCTTCCAGCACAGGGTACGCACCAGCCTGATTCTAGGGATGGGGTTTGGGGGAACGGAGGAAGGTGTTACCTTGTGGAACACTGAGTTTGACATCGAAACTTATGTTTTTTTCTTTCTTTTGGAGGAGTTGGGGAGCGGAGGCAGGGGGTTATAAACTATAAACCCATTAGTTCCAGGTTTAGAGGACCATACTGTACCTCCCTTTCGCATGTTCCTGCCAACATAAAGGAAAAACCCCAGGCTGCAGCCAAAATAAAATGAATGCTGGCATCATTTATTCTATTAGAACCCCCCTTCCCCTCCCTCCCCCTTTCCTCAACCGCCAACGAGACCTTTATTTGAGGGTGTGGGGTTTGTTGAAAGAAGGCAGGAGGAAGACCTCTGTAACTTTGACACACATATTCTTCTAAAAACGAGGTGCAGCCTCTGAAGGTTTGACAGCATTCAAGATACTTGTAAAGTGAACCTTGCATACAAGGGGAGGGGGGAAGGGTAGAAGGGGGGTGGGAATCATCGGGACAAGATAAATGTCGCCCTTATAACTGAGGTCTTGTTGAAAATGAGGTCAGTTGTCTAATTTTAAAAAAAAAAGTGAAAAAGGAGGAAGAGGGTAACAGTGTAGGAAAACGTTTCCGTCACCATCCTTGAATATGATATAAAGAACGGCATAAGCCATTTGTAAATCATCCCGTTTCAAAGGCTACTGTTTTAAGGGACCTAAGGCCACAGTGTTGTCTTGCAAGCGACTGGTTGCTCTTGCATCTCTATCTCTTCAAATCGCTATTTTGGGAACAAAATGCACAATTCAGTTCAACCAGGAACTTAAAGACAAAACCAGCGTCCAACTATGATTTGAACGTTCACTTTCACTGCTAGGCGCTAGATTCAGGTGTTTTGACTTCCAAGATTATTCTCTGAAATCTCTTAAGAGGACATCTAGGACTTGCAGTGTAAATTGATTCTTTGGAATAAATTAGTCTTAAGTGGTCTGGTCATCACTGAAAACACTAGAAACAGATGGCCTACATTTTGAGGGACTTTCAAACGAGTTCCATACTTTAGCAGATTTTGCTTAGAACATCCTGGTGTCATCTGAGCTAGTTTTGCTATCACTGAAATAGCTGCCATACTGTACTATAGAGATGCATACTATCTGTGACCTCAATTTGTGAATGATTCCCAAGACGAACCATGCTATGTCACTAGGCATAGGGTCGCCTAGATCTTTCTCCATCTCCCATTACAATGAGAGCGTGCAAGGCAAGTAATTTTATCGCTCTCCGCCCCTAAGGAGAGCCTGGATTGGGCTTCAAGTTTCACGTTTGGCCTTTCGCACAAATTGAGTGTAGGATAGGATAGGATAGGATAGGATAGGATAGGATATACAATGCCATTTCCCTCCTCCATCATTCATAAAAATCACTCACACGCAAAGACAATATACATGATGCATTTACCTTTTTTTTTTTTGTTGCTTTCTGACATTGGTATTGTGGACTGGGGATGCGACTGGTGATGCACATAATGCCAGAATAATGTTACTTAGCCTTGGGCTGACCTTTGGGCGCCCATGATAACAGGCCTAGGTTTTCTCCCACCCCCACTGACAAACGTGGCTTAAGTACGAGTACAGGTCAGCAATTTTCAGAATGACACAGCATGCCATAGTCTCTCATCCCCCCCCCCCCCCCCCCCCCCCCCCACACACACACACACANATACATACATACATACATACATACATACATACATACATACATACATACATACTTACATACTGTACATATCTCAAATGTTGAAATGATGGTAATGATGGTCAGAGTGCGGGAATTCTGAGTAATTTGCAACCAAGCGCTCTTGTTTTTTGTGGAACGAGTGGGTCTGTTAGTGTTACAGTGACTGCCAGTACATCTTGTATTAAATGCTAGACTACCAGCTTCATTTATTTTGTGCTATGCCAGATGTGAATCATTTTGTTCCTAACATCAGCTAATGGCACAAAATATTAGAGATGCCACTTTTCAGAGAATTGTCTGAAATCAGAGAATGTTGTTTTTCAGTCAGACAGAGAAAGAGCTGCTTGACATCTGTTCCAAAAAGTTGTTTGGAATCTTAATCTAAATGACTGTTTCTTCTTCGCCTTTTCTCCCTACCATAATGTTTGACTTGGATCTCTTTCAGCATAAATACAATTTCATTTTTATGCATATGACATTTCGTTTAACTTTGTGAGCTTAAACTGCTGCTAAAATAGGTATGTTTCCACTAAATGACTTAATCTCTATGAACTGATGGTTCACAGAATTTCATGAAAAGTGAACGGCATCCCTGAATATTTGCACCCTGCTTACAACTTGTATGGTTTCCCATTTCCGGTAGTAAGTCGACAGTCTTCTTCCAGTTTCCACCTCATCAGTGAGGCGACCTGCCTAAGGTTGCCATTTGTCTTGTTTCTTTCTCGTGCTGTCCAGACTAACAAGATTTCTTTTATTCTGTTATAGCAACACTCAGCCAGGTGCTCTTAAAATCAGGGAATAAAGTTTTCGACCGCTCCTGCACAGCAAATAGACACAGATTCAGATCATATAACATCTTTCTTTGTATACATAAATTTTGATTTTCCAAGTTCCAATTTCATCCTCATACACTGCGGCATTCTTTTTTCGAACCACATCACTTTCAAATTATTTTTCATTTGAAGGCAAGACAAATCCGTCTCTCGTCGGGAAGAACGGACCGACGGAAGTAATTTGTTTTTCGACAACAGATTCATGTCGAAAACTGGTTTACAAACCATGGAATTAGATAGTAATATCCTGTCGCTTTCTATGGAAAGAAAAAAAAATCTTGATTTTGTTGTGGACTTGATTTGCGTTATGTAGACATAACGGTTTGTATGTACTGATATACCACCAGTGAATTGTACATATACAGTGCTGTATGCCTGACATCCCTTTATCTGATCGTTTGATCAAGTTAATGTGTATCTCTTGCAGGTATGAAGATGCCAGTGTTTTTGTCACTGTTTTACACCTCTCATTAATTTTTCCAGGGGTCCCATGCCAAAATACTTTCTAAAAATGTTGTTTAGCTCTTCCTCCAAATTTTGAGACAAAGTAAAATGCCCCTAAACCAGTTAGGTTTTGAGAACTTGGGCAGTGAAGCAGACAACCTAATTATTTTAGGCCTTTTCACTCAGTAAACAGACTAACCTTACCCATCTAGCAAGAACCACAAAGTTTATTCTTGAGTGGCTAAATCTCACCTATTCTGAGTCTACACATGTATTTGTAACTATCTAAGCCTTTGAAATTAAAATAGAACCCCTATTTCCTCTTCCTCATCGCCAGTTTTCTTTTAAAGAGACTACCGGTATTTAAAATTGCACATGTTTTTTATGCCAGGTGCTATAATTGGCATCTTCATACCTGCGAGGAAAGTTCCCAGCTGATGTAGGGTACAAGTCCGATGTAGCTGAGAACCAACATCCCGCGGTGAAAGAAGATGCCTCAAGGGTTTGTTGTATACTGAATCAATACTAATGAATTGACACACAACTTTCCCGCTGCTGTTTCGCGAGGGTGTTTCCGCAGGTGGGGCTGATGCTTGGGGCTAGAATTTACCTAGCACAGGTGTTTCCACTCAAACCAACTGGCTAAAGACTGACTTGTTTTGACCGCAGGGTCTTTTTGTGTGTTGTCCTTCACATTCATGTGTGGATGCCACGTGAGTTTTGGTGTGTAGCCAGTGGACAACATGCCCCATGGTGTGTTGTGTATAGCCAGTGTATAAACACGTGGCTATAGCTTGTTATGTAATGAAGTGTAACTTACGTGGAAAGTCGGATGACTGTTGTTATTAATTTACAATGACAGCTATGATACCACGATCTTGTTACCTCATTGATGGTTTTCTTTCGGCGATGTAATGGGTAGAGGAGGCGGACGAACACTAGGAAAACAAAGTCATTAGCCTATTCTTTCTAGGGACAAAGGCAAGGCAAGGGGCCAGGGGAGGTGGGGGGAAGGGGGGTAGGAAGAGATAGGAAGAGAGAATAACAAAAACATTGGACATCCCTCACAGAGCATCTTCTTGATCTATGTTGGTTGGTAAAACCGCAAATCAGCTTAGTAGAGCTTAAATAATGTACGTGACTCGGGGAAGCTAAGCCCTGTTTTACCCGGGTCAAGGCAGTGGTGGTATTCTCCTGTGGGCCTGTGTAAAAGAAAAAAAAATGGTCCGCAGGTAGATAGTCTGGGGGGTCTAGGCTTCCTAGTCCAATAAAACCTGTTGGCACTCCAGAACGAATCTTGTCTGGGCACACAATGTCATGCTCGGGATAATGTGTAGAATCAATGGCTAACGTGTTCCCCTGAGGTCAATATATGGAAACTCAGAGGTAGACAGTCAGTCTTCTTGATTCATTTCCAGATGGCCCATCATAAACAGTGAGGGCTGGCGGTGGGTTGGTGGCAGCTTGCGCAGGCCGGCTAGTCTAGGCACTTTTTGAGTGAATAATGTCAACAGAGACAACGAATTCTTTCAACTTTTTTATCTCGGCAGTCAGAAATCAACAGACTGTGAACTCAACGGAAGCCGGAATGAACAGTCACTTTTCTTTTCACCCTCCTTCAAGCACCGAGGTCATGTTGTAGTGCGTATGTTTTGGAATAAAATTAACGGCCGATGTAAACATGGGAAGGACGACCGGGTCTAGATTCTGTTGCTGAATTTGGTTGAGGCAGAAATACCTGGGTTTTATTAAACAGTATTAGACAGGTTGGATCTTGCACTAGAAGTAGTCGTGACGTCTTGTGCTTTGGCGAAGATACCGTGCCTGGAACTGTAAACATTGTTGTTTACACACAACATGATGGCGCCATCATTAGTGGTTATACACAGTTTTAGACAAGGTAGCCGAGGGGCATAGGCTTAAGCTTTAGTGATAGAAGGCGTAATGGCAGCTGTCGTTGTTGCAGAAAATTGGGCCGTGGTATCACTTTCTTTAGATTTCTATACAGATTCAAAGTCCTGTCTTAGGCGGAGCATCTTCACTATGCCTGCCGAGTGCCGACCAAAGATCTCTGAAAGATGTTGGCCTAATCATTTTGTAATCTTCTCAAATCCCTCTCTACTCTCATTCCAATTCTCTCGCTCTCTCTTTCCCTCTCTCTTTCTCTCTTTCACCCATTCTCTCGGTGCAGTGTAGCCGCTGGTTGTCTGGCGAGCCGTAAAGTTAAAAGAAATCTCTCTCTCTTGCTCTTTTCTTGCGTAGACCGACACAAGTCATGATCGACACTCAAGGCAAATTGAAAGACATTTGCATGAAAATATTGAACCACGCCAGAAAATCGTATTCTAGAAATCCGTAAATTGGAAAGAAAAAGAAAATACTAATGTAGAAATGCACTGATGGAAAAAAAAAACATATTTCGAGTTTAAAGAGTATAGGCAATTAACGGAATTTTATCATTCAGCCACCGAAAGGCGAAAATGAAATATTTTTACACACTTTTAAAACTTAAAAGGATGAGGCCGAGGCTGTCAGAGAATTATTTTACCTGAGCTTTGGAATGTTAGATTCATGAATAATCCCGTAGTTTAATCACGGCAAATTTTAGACTTGATATGAAACGGGACGCATTTTTTTCTTTCCAGCATGTGGAGAGACTATGCTTCCTGCAACGTTGAGAATGCTACATGCCATAGATCCAACTATATCAACATTCAGTGCGTGAGTTTCGATCAGTGGCCTTTGATTGACTGTGTTTGACAAACAAGAAACGACGTCAAGCATCTATTGTACTAGATGGATTCCTGGCTCAGTAGTTGTATGCTGATAACATTACTTAAAATATAGTTTTGGAGTCTGGAATGTGTGTGGGTGTGTGTGTGTGNGGGGGGGGGATGGAGGGGTGGAGAAAAGAGAGGGTTGGGACTGGTGAAATAGGTCGATGTTGCTGTCTTTTCAAGTCACCCGCTAAGAATGAAAAGACCACTTGGACAAAAATAGTAGAAGCTGATCACGGGAACTTCAGAATACTATAGTTATTTAGAGTAAACATCTTGTTTGCAACGAAAATATGATTAGGATATTATAACTGTCTTGTCAATTCCCTTTTTTCCAAACTCACAAGAATTCTAACCCTCATCATCTCAAATCGCAGCTTTCTCGTTTGTGCCTTATCAGGAAATCATTTCACCCTTCAAGCTTCCCTCACGGAAATGGTGAGTCAAGTTCCAAGTTCCGAAACATTCCTAGAAAAACTGAGGGTTTGGAAAATATTTAGGTTACAGGAGCCAAATTGTAAAAGCCTCTTTGAGCCATTTAATAAAAAAATTCTCCTCAAACCATGGGAACGTTCCAAGAAGATCAAGGCTAGTCTGCAGGTCTGGTGCCATCACTGTGCTCAAATTATATACTGTTTACAGTGGGGGTCCTTCATTTAGATTTTTTTAGAATTTTAAATTAGATGAAGAGGGGTTCAAAATTTGGCCTTCTTTTGCAGATCACAGGCCCTCACAAAAATGAAATCCGCTGAAGCCATTGGGAAACACTGCCTGCAACCATAATGTTTTAACAAATTCAAGACTGAATTTCACCACTTTTGCGGTGTGGTTTCATGTTATACGATTATTTCTACACAAACTGTCCAAAGGACAGATTTTATACTCTGCTACTATCGACTCTGATAGTCCATTTTTTTTTAACCAATTAGGCTCCTGCAATCTTTAGGTTATAGAACGCCAGCTGTTAGGGAGTTGTTTCAAAGGGAACATTCATTCTTTAGGTCTCTGTTCAGCCTTTTCTCTTTGATCTCAGCGTCTCTTCTTGATTGGTATCGAACTGGTCTTCATTTTACAGTTCGTATGAATTGATCTCTGCCGAAATGTTTATCTCGTTAAGGTGAAGAAGGAATTTATCAGGTGATAGTGTAAGAATTTATCAGGTGACGATGAAGAAAGAAAAGAGAGAAAGGTGAGATCAAGAAAAGAGATGTGGACATGAAGAGATAGTTTTGTTTTTTTTGGTGAGGTTTTTTTTTTTGTGTGTCTAAAATTCGCGCTCCGATGTTGAGTATTATTGAGAATGCTTTTTTTTTCCCATTATTTTTCGAACGATTCGTTTTCATATTTGTTTCTTGGGATTTGCCAGAGTTTAGTATCATGGAACTTAGCTGTATTTCTTTCTTGGTGATGAATAATTTTAATAAATCATGTAAGCACAAGGACGCCTTAGTTCACCTTTTAAGAAAGAGTTCATCAGGGACCGTCCCACTAAAAGCCATAGTCAAGTTTAAAATTGAGCTCTGTTGAATTGGCACAAATCTGGAATTGATCGATGGATTATGACTTTGACTTGCTATTGAATGGACCACTCATACCGATATCACTCTCACTCAACGTGAATTTAACCCTTGGAGACCGGAATCTCGGTAGACCATGCATTTTCATTGTTATGCTCTGCCTGATTCCCACTAAACCGGGATGAAACACACACACAGCTGAAGAGTTCAGGCACAAGAGGGCTGATTAACTAGGGTGTCTAGACTCACAGGGTTAATGATGCTGCCGTCTCAGTATTGTGCAGGGATATCAGCCCAGTAAGCTGACCTAGTTGTGCGAAGCCCTTTACAACAATATGTACTTTACAACACTTGACAGCTCAGTTCATTCGTATGGAAGTGGCAGCCCCTTTCAAGTGTTCTGATGGAGGCCATGCTAGATTCTTCGCCATGCATTACTATATAGAGTGGCAATCCATTTTATTTCTAGCAATGCAGAAGTGACAGCCCAGTTTACCTGTGTTATCAGAACTTGTGGCGCAGTTAAATTTTACTGCCGCAGTTACGAAGGGTATTTTGGGGCACTTCTTAAAACAGTCGAATGAAAATTGGGAGTAGAATAGTTGCTACTGGTTGGCTGGCACTGAAGCACTCACCCTTACGAGAAATTGCATAGAGATTCTTGCATCAACAAAGCATTCTTGTACGCACTTAATCCAAAACCTCTGCTAAAAACCTTGCTGCTTAGGGGGAATTTATAAAGCTTCCCGAGCCTATGCAGTAGCAAGCCCGTAAGCCGCCAAACGAGAAAAAAAAAAAAATATTGATTGTATGAAAGACTTCAGAGCTAGAGGCTGCCCTGACAATGTCGTCAGCATTTCCATTACCATTTTGACATTCCTTACCGCTCTTGTAGATCCTGTAACCAACAAGAGGCAAACAATCAAGTTCATACGAGCTCAGCTAGGCTGGCCTGCCCGTCAGCAAACTAGATCGAGTCTTATCGGCACCTGGGCTCGGGGAGGAGGTCATGAGTGAAAGCTGGAGGCGAAGAGGACGTGTGCTTCCCACGAATACTGAACAGGCGGGTTGCAGGCAGGAGTGCGGGGCGGATCAAAAACACGAGAGAGATGGAGACAGAGACTAAGAGAGCGAGGGAGAGGATAGGATAGCAAAGGATCTTTGCATGTCGTGTGTGCAGCTTGGGAATCTTACTTTCCATTTTTTTTTGTTTGTCCTTTGAGGTTTTGTTTCTTTTCTTTACGCTTCTTAACTCCTCCCTCACCATCGCTGACTTCGTTTATTGTGTACTTTTAGGTTGTATCCCGTGATAAATTTACCTGGGTAAGTGCAAAGACTCCATTTGTCTTGGGCCAGTAGAATTAATGTTTCTCAAGGAAAAAAAACAACAACCTTGCTTTATCTGAAGCCTTGGAATCAGCTTTTCAGGCTCCATACCGCGTTCCACCTGGGCCCTACGATAGAAGCGAAAAGCCTGTTAAATAAAGACTCCAGTGATTTACAACCCTTTGAAAGATTGGTACCCAAGGCTGCAAACTACAAAGAATAGGAACATTGGCGTCTGTCTGCTAAGACCGTGCTGAGTTTTAGAAATCTACTCTCATTACTTTTAGCTCAATTCTTTTCATCAAGAAGGCACTCTCTGAAGGCTCAAACCATAAAAAAGCCAATCGTAAGTTTTCCACCACCTGGTGAAACTTTCAAGAACCTTATAATGCTCACTCTTCATGAAAATTCTCTGCACAGACACAACTTTTTGGATGGCCTGTAGCCTTTTATTTTCCCGTCTGCGAAAGAGGAACAAGTTGCCCCCTCAAGTTGATCTTGACCTAGGCCAGAGAGGCTGTTCGTATACCGCTGCTATGCCGTCGAAGTGTTTGTGTGTTACGTGTCAGAGATAGGCCTAGGCAGGATTCGGATCTGGAATCGGTAACTGCGAAGTTTAACTCAGCGATTTCTAGGAACCGGTTTCCTTTTCGGAACAGGTTTCTTTGATGGAAAAGGTTCCCTTCTCAGATTCGTTTCCTCTTGGCTGTCATACGTAAGCAGAGTCTAATAATATGGCTAGAGAGAGTTAGACTCAGAATTTGACTCGGAATCGTGGCCTTTATGCCATCTCAAAACTGATAATGCGAGTCTTGAGGTCCCAGATAGGGCTGGATAGTAAACATCCTCCCTCCGCCGTTCTGCCATGGATAAAAAATCGGATCAGATTCTGAAGTCCCGGGTAGCTGCGTACTTGTGTTCGCGAACACCTTATTCGCGAATGTAGCACAGGCCTAGTCACGGTATGTTTTCTTTGTGAACTCCAGCTCATGACAACTACATGATTCATTCATGGCAATTGTGAATCTCCTTCTACCCGGATAGACTAATGTTGATAATATTCCACCCTTGAGTGGAAATTAACGTGGTCTGAACTACACACTGTGTTGTTCACAAGCTCATTGGGTCAAGTGCCGTCATGCCTTCAGATGATCCTATTTCCAGTGGCGACGTCTGATTCCTTCTTAGAGGCGTAGCCCGAATCCTGCCCAGTGGCGTGGCCTGGTCATATTGGCGCCAATGTTTTTTTAATCACTTGCTTTTTATGGCCTAGCTAGCCAAAAGTACTGTATTGTGTCCCCAGATTTGGTGACCAAGACTGCCCATTGCTTAGTTGGGTAAAGGACAGGAGGAATGGTGCTTTGGCACATTTGGCTCCAGTGACGAAGGTGCCAATGTCTTTCCT